>CM063509.1:7583309-7588309 GCA_032207245.1 Pardosa pseudoannulata
AAATGGAAATTGATATAATCTGTAATACTTCTTCTGTACTAAATACTTGGTAAGTATAAATTTTTTAGCACATTTCAGAGTTCCTTGAATTATAAAACTAATATGAAGTAAACTCAAGAGCCAAAACATTATGACCACCTGTCAATAAAGAGTTGGCCCACCTTTGGTGCGCAACACAGCTTCAACCTGCCTTGGCATCCTTGGTAGATGGACGGAGACCGATTGTACCAGATGTTTAAGCAACGGTTATGCAATCATTTTAAATTTTTTAACTACTCTTAGTGCAATTATTACTTTCAAAAATGTGAACAAGAAAGATTTGTTGAAATATGTGGTGTTAATTAATTTTTAGGATGCATTCTAAGTGTTATCGACAAATTATATTATTTAAGATGTAGTTTCAGGAGAGTTTTTTCCTTAATAATTAAGTTACTATGATTCAGACTTTTGCATGATTTAAAAATATATTCAAAACTAACTCTTTCAAAAAACATTTTGGTAACAAAGTACAATATACACTCAAAAACCAAAACATTATGACCACCTGTCAATAACGAGTAGTACCACCTTTGGCACCCAACACAGCCTCATCCCGCCTTGGCATGGATGCCACAAGTCCTTCGTACATGGCCGGAGACAGATTGTACCAGGTGTTTAAGCAACGGTTACTCAAATCCGAGATATTGCGAATGGATGGTCTTTGAACTCGGAGCTTCCGTCCCATGACATCCCAAATGTGTTCTATCAGATTGAGATCCGATGAGTTAGGTGACCAGGACAATAACTGGAATTGAACCCCATGTTCCTGGAACCACACGAACACAATTTTAGCCTTGGGCCAAGGGGCTTTGTCCTTTTGGAACATTCCATTTCCAGCTGGAAAAACAGAGGCTATGTAAGGGTGCAATTGGTACGCAATGATGTTCAGATACTCTGTAGCATTCATGGTCTGCTCTACTATTGGTGAGCAAAGACGCACGAGTGGGACGTTTGCTGCGTAGCCCCATATCCAAAAGTGTCCGCCGAACAGTGTGCTCCGATACTATTCTACTTGGCCCTGCATTGTATTGGGTTGTCAGCAGAGCCCCTGTCTTTCTCCGGTTTTGCTTCACCATGCGAGACAGTCTCCGACGACAGTTTTCTTTGATAGCGTGTGTGCGTCCAATACCCTGTCGTCTATTTCTGGTTTCACCTTTATTCATCCACTTTGCATAAGTACTAACAACTGTAGATCGGGAACAACCCATGTCATGCAGTTTCGGAAATACTTGTTCCGAGAAAACGAGCCATTACAATCTGCCCTCTATCAAAATCGCTTATATCCGCAGCCTTTCCGATTACACACAGAAGTAAGTGAAAGAATGATTCTTCAGACTCTCCAGCAGCAGTTAAATACCACTGCCACGTCATCCAGGTGTTTATTGTAAAAATGTAGGGGTGGTCACACTGTTTTGTTTCTTGAGTGTATACGTGAGAAGTTTATATATAAAACAATTTCAAGAACTGAGTATTAGTGGCTGACAAAGTATTTAGTCGGCATGATGAGGAACTCACTAGTATTCTTCGAATAACCTCACGAATTCTTCGTTTTGGGTCACAAATATCACGACCATTTGCTCTTTATCTGCTTTTAACAAACTCCCAAAGGCAAGAAAAATATTATGTATAAATTGGGATGACCGTACATGGAAAGAAATCTGTCCATCTTTGTTATAAAAAACTATCGTTAGAGATCTGTTGTCTACCATCGCTTTTTCACGTACATAAGCCATAATCAAAACTGAATGTTGTTTATCCCCAGCTCCCTCTGATTTTTAGAAATTATTCTTTCATTATTTCATTATTTAAATTTTAAGTAAACAAAAAAATATATATTCTTTAGTGGATAAATTTATAATAGTATCGTAAATAGGAAAAATCAAATAGAAATAGTGGTATATAGTTTTAATTTTTTCAAATTATGTTATATATAAACATTTTTACATTA
Organism: Pardosa pseudoannulata; assembly: GCA_032207245.1. Lineage (NCBI taxonomy): Eukaryota > Metazoa > Arthropoda > Arachnida > Araneae > Lycosidae > Pardosa > Pardosa pseudoannulata. The sequence continues at coordinate 7,585,297 of CM063509.1, forward strand.
TAAAATAATGAAAACAGCATTCATAAAAATAATAATGTGAAAACTAGTTTTTATTTGTCTCAATTTTTCCAGAATCGATGTAGTAGACGAGAACATTCGGCTTTGTTTTCCAGTCTATACCGTTATTTTTGTACCCACAAACAAACCATGTTGTTACACTAAACCGTCCTAGTACGTTACCCACGCTCAAGGATCAATCGTTAGAAAACGTGTCCCGCATACAATGTGTTAAAATAAAGCCCTGGAATATCCGATTACGCATACTCGACGCTGATCTCTCAGTATCAACCGGAGATCATTGCGTGAAGGCGACGCTGGACTGATAAGAGTGAAATTGCTGCATTGTGTATACAAGACGTTGAATGCTAACGGGTTATAGCCGATTCTGAACTGCTATGGACATTCATGCCAGCAATGACATTCGAACCCAAAACCCCCAAAAACCGAGAAGTATAAATATAAAAACACTGGAATATCAAAATGCAACCATAACGGAAGAATTATAAATAAGTGAATTATTTTATCTCTATCATATGTATATGCTTTTAAGATAATATATACATATCATAACGTTGCCATAACCAGAAAGTGAAATTGCAGGACGTAAATTTACTTCAACGGTAATCAGTATAAGAGCTTTGCTGTGGTGTAGTACATTGCTGTTGTTATTTCAAAACCATTAATAACCCAAATTTTCTTTATATCGTCTTTAATTATAGTAAATGCCACTAAACTATATTACAATATTCAAATATAGAACAAAAGACAAGGAAATATGCTAAAAAAATATATATAAAAAAACTTAAAAAGTCGAAGAAGCACTCCACGTGTTACACCTAAAAGAAAAAATTGCTAAGTCCCTTCTTTTCCTTCCTTCCGAACTACTCCAGCAACCCTAAACTTTTTCCATTATCCTGCATTGATGCGTTCGTTGTTCCATTGTTCTGTGGACAATGCATCCTTTCCCGGCTCTCTCCAGATTGACCGGGACACTAAGGATGATCCTGAATCGCCTCCTGGCGACCAATCACAACTCTCCAAAACTTGGTGAAGTTTAAGTGCAGTCGTTTTCACTGCCCACACGCCTCCTGGATTCGCGAAAAAATACTTGGACATGTAATCCACAACGTTTGAGTGCGGCGAGCAAATCAGTTTCGCAAACCTTAAGTAAAATATAGCTGCACTCTCACAAGCTTGAAATAACGTGGATTCATTTTAGCGGACACCAGGTATGGAATTGACGTCAGTAACGGTTTAAAGCCGATTCTGAACGGCAATGGATATTCATGCCAGCGATGAGATTCAAACCCACAATCTCTAAAGCCGAAAAGTGTAAATATAAAAAACACTAGGATATGAAAATGCAAGCCAAACGAAAGAATTATAAACACGTGAATTATTTTATCTTTATCATATGTATATGTTTTAACATAATATATACATATCATAACGTTCTCATAATCAGAAATTGAAATTGCAGGACGTAAATTTACGTCAATGGCAATCAATATAATAGCTTGAAATAACTTGGATTCATATCAGCGGCAACCAGGTATGGAATTGACGTCAATAACGGGTTAAAGCCGATTCTGAACGGCTATGGACATTCATGCCAGCGATGAGATTTGAACCCACAAATTCCAAAACCGAAAAGTGTAATTATAAAAACATTGGAATATAAATGCAACCAAAATTAAACAATTATAAATACGTGAATTATTTTGTTTCTATCATATATATATATATATATATATATATATATATATATATATATATATATATGTATATATATATGTATATGTTCTTAAGATTATATATACATATCATAACGTACATAAGGATGTAAATTTACGTCAACGGCAATCAGTAAGGATTCGAAATCAGCAGCAGGAATGAAATTCACGTCAGCGGACGTGAATGTGATAATCCTTACTCGCAAGTATAACAACTACGTAAATTGCAATTTGAGATTCACCAATTCAGCATTTACCCTGCATTACCATTCTAATCTGGACAGGCGAAAAATAAATAGCCAATCATAACACTTAAGTTCCCAGAATGTCAAATTTACGAACTATAATTAAATAACGAAACACAATTTTTCAAAAACTAATCTGCATTAAATATTGACAACGAAATCTTAATATTTTATTTAAAAAAAAAACATCCCTTTTTATCTATTTATTTCTCCGATTTGGCAGCTAAGCTTCGTAAAAATCCATGACTGTGAATTAATATGTCATTTCTTATATTTACAAGGAAACGTCTTATAAAATTGAATTTCATTTTAACTCAGTTTTGCAATAAAGTAAAAGAATGGAAGGGAAATGTATTGCGATTTCATGCTCTTATAAATATTCTATGACGAGATTTTATATAAAAAAAAGGTGAGATTTAAGAGAAAAATTCAATATTTCTGCATCACCTAATTTTAGAAAATATTCAGCGTGCATCAAACAAAAAAGTGGAATAAATTTTTTGATTATATTTTGATTGCATTTTCACTTTCACTTTTTGTTCCTTTTTGGACTCTAATGCATTTTTTTCTGAAATATTAAATTTTATTTCGAGCCAGACATTATTGTAAATACATTTCTTGGGAGACAGCTTTGCAGAGAATAGAAAAATATAATGTTTTACATTTAGAACTTAAATGCATGTTATTTCATTATTTCATCGCTTTTATATTAATAGCAGGCATTTACAATCCTAAGACGTATTTAAAAATATGTATAATGTTATAGTTTAGTTCTAAATTAATATTTCAGTTCAATTCTAATTTTTTTTTTAAATTTAGGTTAGCATCGCTTTTAAAAATTATTATATACTTTTATATATTTTTCTTTGAAATTTATAAAGTAATCATAATCAAACCATACAAAATTTTATTTTATACATTATATATAAAATTATATAAATGTGTTTCCTTCACTTATTAAATTGATCCTTAGTGCATTATAATTTCACACATACTTAGTATTTAAAAGCATTAGTGTCATAAATTTAGCTTATC
>CM063509.1:7593309-7610809 GCA_032207245.1 Pardosa pseudoannulata
AACGATTATATAAACTAAAACAACACCTATTAAACTGTGATTCTACTAAATTCAGAAAAAAGTTGGAATATTTTAACCGCTAAATGAGTTTATATATTTTTATATATTGCGAAATATACCGGGTGATCCAAAATTCAGGACGAAGTTTAAAAATAAATAATTCGAAAAGGAATGAAGATACAATGATACGGTTTGCAGCAAACGGATGAAAACGATACCGGATTTTATGCGCCAACGAAGAAAATAGTTATGTTGGGGACGAACAGATGGCGCTATAATAGTTTATAGCACCAAATGATAATTTACAAATGAAGAAATATTGACAACTTAAAAATTAACTTAATTACAGTTAATTAGTACTACAGTAAATGCTCAATATGCTGTCCATCATTCAGAACTACAGCTGTGAGACGAGTCGCCACACCGTTCACAGCATTTAGTGGAACTTCTTGTGTTATGGCAGACACATTTTGGTGGATGACATCTTTAGTGCTGCTAGTGATGCCAATCCTATATCAAAAATCTGACAGCACAATCTGTTGTTCGCCAACGGAAATATTTTCGTTGCTTTGCCACACAAAATTCGACTTCTTTTCCATTCGATTGGTGAGAAGCGCATCTTTTTATCTTTATTAGTTTTCGAATTATTCATTTTTAAAATTTGTCCTGACTTTTGGATCAACCGGTTTTTTAATCTCAAAAATCACTAGTCCTAAGTCATCTCGAAATATACTCGAATTAAGATATTTTGAAGATCATTTTCAACGTAATTCATTCATTAAATACAACATATAAATTTTTAGAAAATAAGATAGCGTATTATTATTTATTATCATGCTGGCATCGATGAAACAAAGTCAGAATTCTAAGATATAATCGGAAATGACAAAAACTCAATTTTTCATAATTTATGACAGGTTAATGCTCGAGGTTTCTGTAGATAATTCGTCTCAGCAATTTTTTTCTTTCATTCAATACTTAAACGATAGAGGGAAAAAGGTTTATTGGTAGAAAAATTATATATAATTGCATAAATGGGTAATAGTATTTTCTTTGAAATTAAAGATTACTCATTTTAATGGCTGTCTCCCGATGATATTTTGATACTTTAAATTTAAAGTATAAAAATAAACTCTGAAAATGTGAATCATTTTTTTGTCTTTTACTAAATGGGAGAAGTTAAATTTAAATACTTTTATTTAATCTCCTATAATCCTCAGCATTTATTATCCTCTCGTTTTGTGTTATATAAAGTACAACTGTGTTCAGTTGTATGTATTTAAGTGTTAATATTCGCTAATTCGTGTAGATTTCATATCATGTATAAAAATATTCATGGGATTTATTGGATAAAACTATATCTGATATGTCTTACAACATTTTTAAGGATTGTTTGTATACCTATCTGAATAACGACCAATTAAAATTACATTTTCATACATATTTTAATTCCCATTTTTTTGTCTAAAGAACAGGCACTAGTTGAATGAATTTTAAATGTTCTAGATTTGTAGTATAACATATAGTATGTATAGATTTAAAATCATTATAAATATTTACAAATAACTAGAAAATCAATGAATTATACATAAGAAGTCAGTGTTAAAAAACAAAGTTATATTGATTGTGGTACATTAAAAAATAAATACTTTCTTTTTTTGTAGTTTGATAGTATGTAGTAAACACGTGCAACTTTCGTCACTGTAATATCAAAATACTGTAATATCAAAATATTACAGTATTTCTAATAACTAGATGTTACTTGAAATAATGAAGTATATTGTAATTTACTATATACGTACTTTTACGTAATCCGCGCTCCAGTGACATACTGCAAAATTCGTAAAAATACTTTGCCGACACGCAAAGTGTTAAAGGTGACTGGGGCGTATTAATGGTCACACTAACTATCCACCAAGTTCTCCATAAATTCCTCTGGGGGTGGCATGTCAACCCTATGGGTCTTCTGCTTGGTCCCTACTTCATAATTACGAGGTACCACTTGAGCAAGAAGTCGTACTTTCACTCTTGGGGTGGTCGTTAGAACGAAAGGTACACCCTTTTGCTTTAATACGAGTAATGACTCAATCGTTCTGGGTTTGACCAAGTAGCATAAGACAACAAAAACAACAACAAGTTTTCATCTGATGAGGAATTAAAAGAAATTATCAACGATATGAACTAACAGAAAAAAATATGGTTAAAAAGCTTAAGAAGCAAAAATTCAAATTGAGAAATATGTAGATTGCTGCATAATTTCAGATTGGAGTTTTGTTATCTTGTAAATCTACCATAGGCTTCAATTTACAGTCTGTTCCCTAAGAGCGTGTTGCTCATAAATTCATCAATAGATAGCGCGCAGATACCGACTTAATAGTATATGTTCTTGAATCATTAGAGAATGTTATATTCTTTATTCGATTTGTTGTGTTGTGCTTAAATCAACAATTCCGAAAGGAGTGCCGCGTATGCGAGCCGTTTTGCAGCAGTGTTTCTGTGCCACAATCCAAAAGGACCCAAAATATCTCGTGCAGTTGCAGTCCGGTACATGAGAAAGTTGGAGTCGTTCGTCAAGAAGTGGGTAGCGGTACAAAATGTGGACGATCTACCTGAACGGGGTAAACGCCGCTCGACGTCTCAATCCTTAGATAAAGTGATTCTTGCATAATCGATAATAATGGGGACTGGACAACTTATTAGGTGAAATGCATTTCAGTTTAAAATGTATACTACACGGCAAAAAATGTATTTTTAGCTCATTCGTTTGTATTTTCAGAGAAATAGACGACATGCTCTTATGGAACAGACTATATTTGCATTACTAAATTCCGCTATTTTCCCTTGTTACATATGTCTAATTACTCTCAGGGTTAATCAAAATGAATATTTGAAGATTTAAAATTACTGTTTCTATGTTCATATTCACAGTCTGTTCCGTGTCGCTCATAACATCGTCAATAGATAGCGCGCAGATACCGGCTTAATTGCACGTTTTCTTCCAACATTAGAGAAGAATGCTTTAGGGTTCTATTCTTTATTCGATTTGTTTTGCTGTGTTTAAATCAACCACTATAAAATGAGTGCCGTTTTGAGGCAGTGTTTCTGTATAACCATTCAAAAGGACCAAAAATGTCTTGTGGAGTTGCATCCCGGTACACGAGAAAGTCGGACTCGTTCGTCAAGAAGTGGTCAGCACGTTATAAAGCAGTACAGAATGTAGACGACCTACCGGAACGGGATAAACGCTGGCCAACGTCAAAATCGAACGATAAAGTGATTCTTGCATAATCGATAATATTGCGGACTGGACAACTGATTAGGTGAAATACATTTCAGTTTAATATGTATACTACACTGTACAAATGTATTTTTAACTCATTCGTTTGTATTTTCAGAAAAACAGAAGACATGCTCTTATGGACTTTGTGTAACTATAAAATACATGCAGCAAATCATCAAATGAAAATTTCCAGAGAATCTTTATGTTACATGAAAAGATGGGGCAATTTTCAATATGTAATGACCTGTGATACAGTTGAAAAAGCACACAATGTGTTTCAGTATTTTCTTGACATTTATTGAAATAAAACTAATTTTTTTACGAAATAAAAACAAACATCTACAGTCTGTTATTTCATTTCAAACTATACTCTCTAACTATATTCCATATTCTGATACACTATATTAACTCTAAGTAATACAAAATCATGGATATTTACATAGTAAATGATTCAGAATTAATTATATATTATAAACAATACTAAGAAAATGATTTCTTATTACTTATCATTCGGTTGTCCCGAAGAAAATATAAATCCAAGATATAAATGAAAATGACAAAAATACAATGTTCAATAATTTATGAAAGGTTAATGCTCGAGGCTTCGTTCGAAAATTAGTCTTAGCGTTTTTCCTTTTCGTTCGATAGTTAAACGACAGAGCGAAAAAGATTTACGAATTGGCGGAAAATTGATACATAATTGCATAAATGAATAATGACGTTTTCTTTCAAATAAAGAATTACTCATTCTAATGACATTCTCCCGAATTTATTTCGTAGATTTAAATTAAAAGGATACAAATTATCTTTTAAAAGTGAATTGGTTTTCATATTCAATTTATAAGCGAAAGTAGTTAATTTGGTTTTTAATTTATATAATTGAAGACATTTATCTTGCTTTTATTTAGCCTTTTACTAAAAATCTTACATTCAATTGTAAATATTACATTTAGGTACAAATATTAACTAATTTTCGCAGAATTCGGCTTTTGCTGCAGTCATTATTTACAGAAGCTAACTGATGTAAATTACATCTGAATTTTACTGCTCGAATCAAGCAATTTTTATACTTAACTTGATAATTTTCTATTGAACTGTTATTTCCTTATACATCTGTTTCATTAATATTAACATTCCCTAAACATTATTTTTCTCTATTTTTGAATTCGCATTCTTTTATTCTTCTGAGGATTTGGTACTATTTATGTTATATATAATTTATTTAAGCCTGTGAGTTTTTCAGTATGTCTTATTGAACAATAATAATTTAATAAATATCCTCTTAGATTTGAGATAACAGAAGAATACTGATTAAAAGCGAAGGGTATATATATATATATATATATATATATATATATATATATCTTAAAATAATAACGTGCAAATAATTTAAAATACTCTAGAATAATGTAGACGAGTTGATTAATGAAGACTTACAAAAACATGTTTTATATAGAACACCAGATAACAGACAAATCCCCTTAGAGAAAAAGAACACTAACAGAAAATATTTAATGATATATTACATCGTGTTCTCAAAATAAAAGCCTCGAAATCTGTGTGCTAGGACTAATTATTAAGTAAGGGGAATTGGAATGATGTCTTTCCGGTAACAATTAGTTGAATTTAATTACTTCTATTTTATTCTAGAAGTTAATACATTACAAAGAGTGGGGGGAAATAATTAATAGCCAGCGATATTTAATATAAATTACGATATTTTAAATAGAATTTTATTATTACAAATATAAATGTCGGGGTCTGTAATGTAGACAACTAATCACTAGTCTCTTTCTTTTTAAACCAAGCTTTTATTAAATTCAATCCTTTCTTAAAGCTTTGGCTACACCATTAAATATACTTCTTTTTTAAATTACATCGTCGACTCGCGTAGAAGGTGTTGACTAGCCAGCTTCGCACTCAAAGTGCACGAAAAACTTGCTTGCGTAAACATTTTTATCCTGATGCCCTTTCGCATTAAGTTCTTTTCGCTGTGTACATCCGTCCGATGTTGCGCCTTTCTTCTCTTACGTGATCGTTAAATAGTTCCACTTACTTTTACATATTACTCCCTTAATTTTATAAAACCCCCATTTTCAAACCTGACACACACACACACACACACACACACACATATATATATATATATATATATATATATATATATATATATATATATATATGGGGGTTATCGTGTCATGTTCCCATGATATAGGTCCGACGTTCGATACCCGGGCTGCGCAAGGTTGACTCAACTTTTCATCCAGTGGTTAGACAAACTGAGGACCGAGCAGGCTTGTGAACTAAACACTGAGGGTTCCGTGTTAGGTTGACCACCTATCCGAAGCCTATGCTTCTTACCCTAGGTCTTTTGTGTCGGGAACGGATATTGGAACCATAGGCCCTGGCTCCTAGAGGCTGTTGCGTCGAGGAGTTGAGTTTATTACTATGGTAACAAAGAATCAAATAAAATTATCAAAGATATGGACTAATAAAAAAATAATGGATAGTCGCATAAGGTTTGAAATTTCAAAATGAGCAATATGTATATTTAGGTCTACTTTTAGAATGGATTTTTGTTCGTGTTCTAATTCGATAACAATCAATAAATAATGTAACCATATACTTAAGTAACAAAGCATCAGATGACATTTTGTAGATAAATCAGATGTTTCTTGAAAGAGAAGGATCATTCTAATTTGCAGGTTTTCTCGATACCGAAACACAATTTTTTCTCCGTCAATATCTTAAAAAATTATACTATAGTGGAAATCAGCAGACATTTTTTTCAGCACGGTGTTTCATATTCACGGAAAAATTTGAACTAGATTATTTGGTTTAAGCAATAAAATATCTACTGCATTCTGTTACGATTTAGAATATACTTTCTTTTAATTATATTTCATCTGTGAACATATTGCGTTAACTTAACTATGAAAATCATAACATGTAAAGGATTCATTACATGTGATGGACAAATTTCAAGAAAACATAATGACTTCTTATTACTTATCATCCGGTTATCGTGAACAAAAATGTTATAATTAGAAGATATAAATGAAAATGTCAAAAATACTATATTGAATAATTTACGAAAGGTTAGTGCTCTAGGCTTCCTTTGAAAATTAGTTTTATCGTTTTTCCCTTTCGTTCAATAGTTAAATGACAGCGTAAAAAAATTACGAATTGGTGGAAAATTAAAATATAATTTTATAAATGAGTAATGGCATACCTTTCAAATAAAGAATTACTCATTTTAATGGAATTATCCTGAATTTATTTCGATGTTTTCATTTAAAACGATAAAAATGAACTTTTATAAGTCAATTGGTTTACATATTCGATCTTCTAAGTGGAAGTAGTTAATTTCTTGTTTTTCAATTTATATAATTGATGACATTTATCTTCCTTTTAATAAGCATTTCATGAAAAACGTGCGTTCAATTATATATAATGCATTTAGGTAATGTACAGAGAATTTGGCGTTTTCTACAATTATTATTCTCAAAAGTTTATAGATATAAATTACGTCTAATTTTTATATGTACGATTTTACTGTATTATTACAGTGGACTCCGCTTAATGTGATCACGGTCAATGTTATCAGTCGCTTATTGTTATCGAAATCACTGGGTCCCGATTTTCTCTATTCATTTGTATGTTAAAATGATCGCTTTATGGGATCGTTACATCGGTTAATGGGATCCGTTTTCGAACCTCATTTTAACTGGCAAAGGAATATTCACAATGTATTCAGAAGGAACCCATTCTTTTCTTTCTCTTCGCTGTTGTTAGAATTTCCGATAATTCTCCTCTACAAACTAGGGAAATGGGGAATGAACAAAGGAGGGGGTACTACAGGTTCTTGGATTTTTCAGAAATACGCACACCCTGCTGGTGGTCAATGGTCGTCAGATAAGCAGAAGACAACTCATTCTTATCGAAACTGAGAAGGAGCGTATTCCCATTTTATGCCTTGCTCGCTTACGTGCAACTCCTCGGTATGGAAGCCAGAAAGCGAAGTGATTTAACATTAACACAAAAGATCGAAATTTTAAAACGCTATGACAGGTTGATTACGATTACGAACAACCTATCAATGAGCTTCTTAGAATAAATTGTAGACAGTCAACAATGGATCAATTTTTTAATTATGTATACAATTCTTATGTTTTAAAGGGTAATATACAGTATATAAATATAAGGTGGGTTTTTCATTCTGTTTTGAAATTTAGTACTTGTGAATCAAAGGGGAAGGGGTAAATTTATCTAATTTCGCATATAGTTTATTGCTGTCAATCCATTACTGTCATCAAAATCATGGTTTTCCAAACTGATCCCATTAATCGCAGTCGACTGTATTTTCAAATATATTTGAAACATTATTTTTGCATGTGTTTGATTTCGCATTATTTCTCTTCTAAGAATCTGGTACTATTTATGTTACATGCAATTTAATTAAACCTGTTTTTTAGTATATCATGCAGTAAAAATAATAATTTGATAAATATATCTATTATTTCAAATAAAAAATGCTAATTATACGCAAAGGGAACTTTTTGCAACACAAAGGCTGATTTTTGAAGAAAGATAATCCATGTTTAAAGTTTTTAACCAATCGCTTCGTCTTATTTAATTTTAAAATATACTATAATTTTAAATGTATCATACCTTTCCTTCAAACTGTAGATCATGAATTCAGGCGTTTATATTCTTCCTATAGAAAAAAAATAAATAAATGAAACTTACGATATAGGCTAACAGAAAAATAACAGGTAAATTCTTAAGATGTCAAAATCCGTAATGAACAATATGTAGATTTTAGTATTCTATGAGAATGAATTATTAAAATCATTGTAATTCTACAATAACCTATAAATCTATACACTTTAAGTAACAAAACATTACAAAAAATTGAAGATAAAACCGATATTACTTGAACAGAAAAAGTACTTTCTAGTTTACAGCAATTCTTCATACCAAGTTCTTTTTATATTTTGTAAACAAATTATACTACTGTTCAAATTAGAAAATTTTCAATTTCAGTACAGTGTTTCACATTTACAAACTACTGAAAAAATATCCTATATTATTAATTTGCAACGATTATTTCGTTTTAAAATATACTTTCCGTCAAGTATGTTTCAAGTTTCAATATACTGATATACTGACTTTTACTGATTTCAATATACTCATTCATACCGATTTCTTTCTATATTATTTAAACAAATTATACTACAGTTCAAATTAGAAAACTTTCAATTTCATCCTAGTATTTCACATTTACAAACTGCTGAAAAAATATCCTATATTACTAATTTGAAACGATTATTTTGTTTTAAAATGTACTTTCCTTCAAGTATGTTCCATCTTTCAATATACTGATATATTGATTTTTACTGATTTCAATATACTGATTCATACCGATTTACTTCTTTAATTTTTAAACAAATTATTCTACAGTTCAAATTACAAAACTTTCAATTTCAGCAGGGGGTTTCACTTTTATAAAATACAGAAAAATTCCCTGTGTTATTTATTTGAAATGATTATTTTATTTTAAAATATACATTTTTTCAAGTATGTATCATCTTTCAATATACTAAATTTACTCTGAGCTATACAAAATCATTTGTAATTGATGTTATTGAAGTGTTTATATTGTAATTGATTTAAAGTCATTACATGTAATGGTCAAATTTTAAGAAAATACATTTTTTTAGCTTATTTTTTGGTTGTGCTAAAGAAAAAGTTATAATTCGAAGATATAAATGAAAATAGACAAACATACAATACAACATGTTTAAGGTAAGGTTAATGCTCGAGGATTCCTTTGAAAATTAGTCAATTTATTATCTTTCCTTCTATACTTCAACGACACAGTAAAAAAGATTTTTGAATTCATAGAAAATTGAAACATAAGTGAATAAATAAATAATGGTATTTTATTTCAAATAAAGATTTAATCATTTTAATGACATTCTCCCTAATATATGTAGATTTAATTTAAAATGATGCAAATTACCTTATAAAAGTAAAATGGTTTAAATAAATTTTATATTTCATCATTCTACATATAATCCTATTTATATAAAATCATTTTTATTTATACCTTAATTGTTTTAAAGTCATTAGATCCAATGGGAAAATTTTAGGAAAAATATGATGACGTCTAATTACTTATTATTTGCCTGTCACCTGTAAAAAAACGTCAGAAATATAAGATAGAAATGGAAACGACAAAAAAATATTCTTAATAATATATAAAAGATTAATTCTCGGGGATTGGCAATTTCTTCTTTGACTTTTTAACGACAAAGTTAAAAAAAATTGAATCGGTAAAATATTATATATAATTGGATAATTACCTATTTTATACTGAAATAAATCATTTTAATAATTTCTTTGGAAATTATTTTGATGATTCAATTTTAAAAATACAAAACTATCCTTAAAAATGTTATTATTTTCATTAATTTTGCTTTTTATTTAAAGAAGTTTAGAAAGCTAAATTCAAATATTTTTACTCACATTTCTGTAACTGTAAATAATTTTTTTATTTTTCCTTTTTCTTCGTTATGCTTTTATTTCCTTATTTTTTAAAAATCCAATATACGTGTTAGATGTAATATATTTCAATAAAATGCCATGTTTTGATGATTGAGAAAAGGTTTGGATTATGAAAAATAGGTATTTATGTAGGGAATTTGATGAATACTTCAACTATTGGTTGGCCATCACATCCAGTCTTTTTCACATTTCTTTTTCAGGCAAGTTTATCCATACTATACATAGTATAGGAAAAGTACTGTGATCGTCCAAAAATTTGAAATTCATATTAAATTCATATTTGAAGGTCATATTAAATATATAAAGGATATTTTTTGCAAACTTTTAGATTTCTGTCTTTTTTTGCCTAAAGAAATCATACTGATATATTCAAATGCTTGTCAAGTCCTTCTAAATTTTGAATATAATTCATTGTAAATTGCTGAAAATTATAAAACACTTTTTAATGCGCGTTCTTTCCAAGTATTTAAACATTAGCCACTAGCTTATTTCAACATTTTAAATAATATATATAATATATATATATATATATATATATATATAAATAAATATATTTTATATATGTATGTATGTATATATATGTATGTATATGTAATCCAATAACTATACAACTACTGGACATTATAGCCCCTATTATTTTTACTTGTCCGGTCTTCTGAGCAAGTAGAAAGCTAATCAGCTAACATGTAATAACGATGTAGTCAGGCCATTGAAAGAGACCGGCACATGTTTAATTAAAAATTTATTTTAGAGCTGCTAAAATGGACATCTTTACGAGTCAACGACAGACAAGAAAAAGACACAAAAATCACTCTGCTCGAACACAGGTGTGCCCAAGAGAAGACAGAAAGAAGTTTCCCAAGGAACAAGAAACTTACTCGGCGAATTTAAGTGTTAAGATAAACAAAACCCGGAACCATTGGCCGGTGACACCTGGAAAACGTGTCGAATAGACAAGAAATTGACATCTATAGGGCAAAAAGCTTTGGGAAATGGATCGAAAGAATTTTAAGTCGATGACGCTCCTTTCATTAAGACATTTAGAGGTTGGGTAAAAGATTTTAAGGAATTAGTATAGGAGAGAGGAGGATTTTAAGGAAATATTAAAGTTAAATAATTTTGATATATAACATATATATGCAGATATATATTCAAACATTTTATTTATTCTTTTATTCAAGCATGTTAAATTAGAAAAAAACCCAAATAATTTAGCCAGTATTATAAAGGAGATGAAAATTAGATTAATATAATGGGGATGGAAGTATGGAATAGACCTTTGAAGTTTTTAATATGTGTTTTTAAACATAGAATCACTTCCAGTGACAAAACATTAATTTTTCTTCTTCTAATTAACTATATCCCTGTTTAGTATAAAAGTTAAATCAAGTTTACAGCTCATCGATTTACAAGAATCTTTTTTCATACTATATTTTAAATTTTAATATTATTAATTCTATTCATTATATATCATCTGGGTTTAGAACTAGTTTCGTTTATCTAGTACATTAGGCAAAAAAATTTTTTTCACAAAACTCATTATACAAAAAGAAGCTATTGAAAGGAGATACAGGATACCTATCAACTATATAAATATGATCAGAATTACAGCACGATGCAGATCTATCCACAATTCAGCACAATTTTGGGCTGTGTCCAGTGAAATGTGTATGATCAGATAATTAGGAAATAGAAAATTTGAACAAAGAATAGCCCACGGATATGAGCTTGAGGTTTCCATATTTTACCAAGCGATATTATAGAATGAATAAACTAGTTATGAAATAAATAAACAATCATATGAAAATAAACTATTAAAAGAAAATTTATCTTAATCGTAACTGTAACTACAGTTCTAAAAAACTGTGAATCTTTGTGTTTCTTGTTCTTCATCGTGAAGAAAATGGTGACCTCTGCTCAATTCTTTAAACCATCTGAATACAATACCACGAGCTGGAGATTCATCGCCAAATGCCAATTGCAACAGTTGAAAGCATTCTTCTTGATTGAATCCTGCTTTAAAAACGTAGAAAATCATAACTCGAAAATGGTCTCGCGTCAACTCCATTTACTTTTCTGTTCAAATTTATTCTACGCTAAAAAGTAGAAGTAAATCAGTAAAAAATTGTCAACTGTCATAAAATACTTTGCATTTTAAAATTAAACGTTATTTTTATTTTGTAAATTCTCGTCTGCGCGTATCTCAAAAATTTCACAGTAATCCTCGTATTCCTTCATCCAAGCAATAATAACACAGAATGGCACACAAACCATTAATGGTAAGTTTCATTATACGTTTTCTTTACTTTGTCTACTTCCCCGAGTTTTCAAGACTACAAGTCTAACTTAAAGACACATTTCCAAGAATTCATAGTTTGTATCAGGGATGACATTAATATAATTATAATTTTCATATTAATGAGTGGAAATGGCTAAAGATTAAATAGTTTAATTTTCTTGTTTCTAATTTGCAAACGGATATTCACTCTAGCATAATATATCTCGTAGTTAATTAAAAGTATCCAATTCCACCCATAACTTTTTTATCCACATTTATGATAAATTACAGTTAATTCGTTTCAGAAATGTAGCAACTAATTGATAAATTGAAAATGGAGATCATTTAAGAGTAACCCTATTAATTATTCTGTTGCTTTTATTATTAACAATGAAAAAATAATTTTAGGTGCAATATACAGAACTGAGAAATAATCATATTTAATTCGTATAAAATAAAACTTTCCGAGTTAATAGTAATGAACATTGCATTATAATTTAGATTAAATGCATATTTTTCATGCAATATTTCAAAGAAATATATGTTTCACAATTATATTACTTTCATAATTATATAAGCTGGGTGACTTAATTTATCTCTAGAATTTATATTTATTAATATCATTTATTTTTACAGACTTAATTATCCCGTCTCGAAAAAAATATTTTGCTTCATATAAAACGTGTTAAATATTGAATAATTTTGAGACGGTTAATTAATAATTAATATTAGTTGACTAGGAATAGCTATGCATTACATTTTCTAGATTTAAAAATCTGTATGAAACAATTAACAATTTTAATAGCAGTAAAAGATAACGAATGACGGGCAACTAAAACAAAATTTACGAATTTTGTTGTAGGTCGTATAAGCATATAATTTTAATTCTTACTTAATTATTTTATTAATTTTAAAGTGGCAGTTATTGTAATGAAATGAAAAGATTAACTCTAGTTTGACTACATAGTTAATTTATTAATTACAAAGCCAAAATATATGATGCTCTTCATATTTCAGACCATGATTTCTAGAATTTACATTTATTTTTTTTATACTCTTTTTTCCCTGTTTAAAAAAAAATGTTTGTTACTGAACGGTTAAGTTTTGAATAATTTTATGGTGATAATTTTCATTTAATATAACGTTTCCTAGCAATAACTAAGTATTACTTATCCTGTATTTAACATTTTCAAAGAAGCAGTTAATTATTTTGATTCATTTGAAAAAATGTCTTTGTTATTAAATGGAATAAGCTTGAGTAATTTTGAGATGATAATTTGGATCTAATATAAATTTGCTTAGTAATAAATCAGTTTTTTATATTCGGTAATTGTATTTTCAATGAAACAATTAACAATTTTAATAATAGGTCATGTTTCTAACGAATATAAGCAAACAAAATAAAATGTGATTCGTTTGTTAAGCCTAACATATGAACGTATTTAAAAAGATACACTATTTATATTTTTTCCTTTTTTGTGCGATTCGAGAGTTACAGTAATAATTTCTAAAGAATGAAAATAATTTACTACAGTTTGCATTTAATTGGATTAACTATAAAACCGAAATGAATGGTATGCTTCAGAAATAGACCAAGGTATGCAACTGACGGACTGCAAATACATATATATATATATATATATAAATATATATATAAACACACACACACACACACACACACACACATATATATATATATATATATATATATATATATATATATATATATATATATATATATATATATGTATATATATATATATATATATATATATATATATGTAATCTACCAGGGGGTCTAACCAGCCCCGAACTTCACTTGAATACTCTGGAATCTTCTTTTGAAATTGCCCCTATTATTTTCCTCAGCCCGGGCATGCTGGGCTGCCAAGTGTCTCGCTAACCGTCTGTTCGAAATAAACGCATAATCGTTGTGGCCGAACGTAACTTTTATTTCATCCGATCAAAATAGCACAGAATCCAGAGTCATCTGAACCGGGCAGTGTTAGAAGGCTCTCTGTCTAATGCCAACCTTCTGCGAGAGACGACCAAAACCCGTGTGTGTTTTGCTTATAGAAAGTGACTTTTGACTAGAGGCATCTGCAAAAGTGTGGCGTTCCAGATGACTATTATAGCTGATCATTACAGATTTTTCCTGGGAGAGTTATTGCATCCTCATTATAAAATGCCAGCAATATCATTTTCTGTTTTGAGAATCATAGAAAAAATTTCGGGGTTCGGCTGAAGGAATGAAAACATCCTCGTTTAAATTGGATGGCTAAGAAGTATGGTTAATATAAAGAGAAGAAATTAAGATCTAGAATAATGAATGGGGAAAAGAGATAATTTTGGAATAGGCTTTGGGGCTTAGATATTGATATTATTACACAGACACACACACACACACACACACACATATATATATATATATATATATATATATATATATATATATATATATATATATATATATATATATATATATATATATATATATATATATATATATGTGTGTGTGTGTGTGTGTGTGTATGTCAGGTTTAAAAATGGGGTTAAGAATGTAGCGAGTTATAAATTAAAATAGTTAGAACTTATTAACGAAAACGTAATATGAGAAAGACATACCCTCAAGTGAAACTATACAGAGTAAAAGAGCTGACGCGATAGTATACATAGGAATTTTGCTTAGGTAGCCACGCAAAAAAAGATAGTTTTAAGCGGGAATTGGGGCTGATAACATCCTTCACGCTTGTCGTGGCAAATTATGGGGACTAAATTTTTGTACTTGTTAGTATTAATTATATATATATATATATATATATATATATATATGTATGTATATATATATATATATATGTATATATATATATATATATATATATATATATATATATATATATATATGTATATATATATATGTATGTATATATATATGTCTATATATATATATATATATATATATATTCTTTAGTATTATACATAATATCGTTGAGCGAGATATATAAAATCTCCTATATAATATTCGGATAATTTAGAATTATGTGGAATATAATTGATACTTTAACACTAGTTATTCTATGAAAAACAGTTTAATCATACGACATTTACCAAAAAAGAGAAAATCGAAGACAAAGGAATGGAAAATATTACATAGTAAGTTTTCTGTTTGTTAAGAGATCTTTTATGCAGAAATCGATATAACACGAATACACAACCTTTAACCTATTTTAAACACATCTTAGAGTAAAAGGACTTTGAAATGATTCTATTGCGTCACAAAATTATGAATATTGTAGCCTATTTTAAAATATTATACTGACTAATTATCTTATAATGAGCCGTGGTAGCTCAGTCGGCAAAGGCAGCTCTCTCGTAACTGAAAGGTTTCGAGTTCGAGGCTGGTGCCGGCCTAAAATCCGCCTTGTTCGCTCAAGGTGACTGGGGCTCGTAAAATATGTCCGTGGTCACAAAGTACTCCAAGTTCTCAAACTATACCTCTGTGGGTGGCAGGCCACGGCTAGGGGTCTTCTGCTTGGACCCAGCGGGGGTAATATCACTCGTGGCCGTAGCATACTGTAAGCTACACGTGGTTCCGGCTGATGCTAAATGAGCAAAAGGTTTGTAGCTTTGTTAAGGCGTTAGAATATGTCTGGTGCGTTATAAAAGATTATCTTATAATTAAAAATTACAAGGTAATCTAATCTTATTTATTAAGGGCAGTATTAAGTGTTGTGGAGCACTCTACAATAAGAAAATTCCACTAAATCCCATGAAATGTCATTCTGTAATATTAATTTTAAGATTATAAGATTCTATAATAATATTTTTTATTAATTTAGAATTATTGTCTGATTACAATCTGGTATTTAGTAAAGAACGTATTACAATCAAGGGAAAACCAATTTCTAAAAAATGTCACTATAATGTTATAACCTGACTGTAACTTATATTTAATTTAGCCAGTCAGCATAGGTATAATTAATGAAAGTCTCCTGAGTCATCGTCACGGTATTGAAATTTTTTTAAATGATGTACAAATAATAATTCCGAAGAAGCATTACACAGTTAAAAAATGTGTACAATTATTTATGTGTACAAAGGTTTGCAAATGAAATTTTTTCAACCCATTCCCCTGTAGGGCCAAATAAGCTATTATAAGGCATTTAATAATTTACTTACCTCGATTATGTTTATCATTTTTTTCTTCTACTCAATCTGCAATTCATTTTGAACCGTAAAAAACCACAAAAGGATTTTTGTCTACTATTTCCATGTAGGTGTGAGATTTAGTTAAATATTTTATCCTGTTTATCAAATGTAAATACAATTCTGATTTTATGATTATAAAAGTTTTACTTTTTCGTGCAAATAGAATAATGATTAAAATTTTAGGAAAAAAAAAGAAACAAATATCTTAGAAAATATAATCTGAATAAACATATTATATTTCGTAGAATTAAAAAAAATGCTCATAATTATGTAATTTCTATTTCATTCAAAATTTGACAAACTTGCTGAAAAATTTATGAATGAAATTAATTAAAAATTTAATTTATTCAAAAATATGGTTTTAATATAATCCTACATCGAGTAACGAATTTAAAAAAAATACTTATGATTTATAAATAAATTTACCAAGTGAAATTTCTTTAAAGTCAGCTTAATTAAAAATATTCCAGTATAAAATACTGAATTGAGATACTATGTTGAAGCCATAGTTATATAATATCGGACCACCGTTTCATTAAGAAAATCAGTTTTTCTCTTTAATTAGAAATTTCCCCCTCAAACCTGTCATACGTATATAAAAAGTATGACATAAAATTTTCTGATTATAATTTTCGTTACGCAAAATAAAACATATAGTTAAAATTAATGCTGTGAAAAAGTGTGAGAATATAGATATGATTTTCCGTTTTTCTTTTAAGCTTTTATGAAAAATTTGTTGAATTTGTATTAAATGTGGAAAATTTTCTTTTTTGAGAGATTTATTAAATAAAATTATTGTTTCAGATAAATTTACTATTACGCAACGACAGTCACATAGATTTTTTGAAGTATTGTTGTGGACAATGCATAATTCTCCTTGGAAATCTGATTAGTTATAAATATTTGCTAGTTATGATTGTTGTTGTTGTTTTCTTAAGTCACTTGGTCATACCAAGCTTGACTGAGCGGGAGGCTACTCTATTTAAGGCAAAGGGGTGTGGCTTTGGTTTTTAACGAGCAACTCAATGGGGAAAGTACGACTTATGCTCAAGTGGGTCTTCATGATTTTGAAGCAGGGACCAAGCAGAAGACACATACGCTTGGCCTGCCATTACCAGAGGTAATGATGGAGAACTTGGAGGATATTGTGACCAAGAGCATAT
>CM063509.1:7615809-7642352 GCA_032207245.1 Pardosa pseudoannulata
ATTCGAAAAAATTAAAACTGTATACTACTATTTCTATTTGATTTTTCATATTTACGTTACTATTATAAATGTATTCACAAAATATATATTTTTTGTCTACAAAAATGTTATGGTTGCTATTTATATATTTCTATTTATATATTTGTTTTTATGTTTCAATATAAAATCCGAAAAGTTGGTTAAAAATTGAAATAATTTTCGATCTATTGAGATTTAACTGAACCTCTAAATTTAAGTGCAAAACGCCCGCTCCCGCTACAATTCCTCTGCGAAATGTACACACACACAATGTGTTAAGTGAGTAAAAATAATATATTATGGCTCTTTGGAACAAAACATTATGAAGTTAATTTGTTAGAAAAGAAATTTCATCTAATATAGTATTTTCTAACCTATTAAACATACTGCAATTTAAATAAAGTTTTCTAAGAGAATTATAGAGCATTTTATATGGTCTGACATGACAGCGTGCGACTAATTATTTAGAATGACAATTATAACGACCCGTGAACATTTGGCACAATTTAAATTAATAATTCTATTATAACAAGTTTTAAATAACATTAATTATGATCGTATTTTAAATTAAAACAAAATATATGCTGTCGTTACTTTTCAGATATATCAAAACTCACATTCAGTTATTAAGAATTTAATTAGGCTTAATAGAGTAACATCTTTCAGAAACCAAATGATTTCAAAGAAACGAAAGAATTAATTAAACATTAATGATTAAGAAGATAATGTAATTTATGAGTGACTTTTAATGCACTTTGAATTCAGAAATTCATTAAATGATTTAACTAAATACTCATTTGATGTTTAAAACAATTATCCCCAAATAAACTGGTGATATTAAGAACACTAATGGAAGCGCATACAAGTTTGATGAAATCTTTCATATATGAAACAGACAAAAGAATTAGTTTGTAATGAAATTAATAACAATGTTCGAAAGATGTATATAGCAGATGACTTTAAGCAGATTCTGCGTTCAAAGAATCATGGTATGTCTTTCTTACGTGTTTCTAAACAATAATCCCATTAAGAATGTATCTCAGTGAATTAAAATTTTATAATGTTTAATCAGAGAATTTTTGTAGCGGTAAAATGTTTAGTGCTTTTTAATTAGATGATTAAAAATTTGTATCTTTATTAAATAATTAAGTTATTCAAATGATGATAAAGTAAGCAATGGAGCAACTCTTCCAATTCTGTAATTATTTTCCTTTATTTGAAATGTTATTTTGCAATGACATAGAATTAATCACTTTGTCAATTATTATAAGCGGAAAAGACAGTTTAATTTTTAATTGAAGCCTGAATCTGGTCTATTTAAAATGATGTATTTATTGCCTTTTCAGATATAAAATATTCAATATCACAAATTTAAAAAAAAAATGAATCGTTACATAAAATGTTCCGATATTTTAGTTTGGAATTTAATTCAAGTTTTTGACAACTTTGTGAAACTTTATTTTTTTTCATTTCAAGGGAAATAATAAAAAAATAAATAATATGCCCAAAATGTAACATATGAAATTCACTTACATTTGAATTATGTTTTATAAACATTTAATTTTGAATTTTAAAATTAAATAATAACTACTAAAAATTGTAAAGAAGTTGTAAATTTAAAAAAATAGATTTTAGTTTGATATAATATTTAGTTTTGAATTTTAAACTTAAACAAAATAGGAAATTTTGAAATTTTTTGTAGGAAATTTTGAAATAAGAGACACTTTCTTGTTAACAAAAATGATACCATGCATAACGCGCATTTATATTAAAAATATAATTCTTTAAACATTTTGCTAAGAATATAATTTTTTAATAAAACTTATGTTTTAAAACATACTGCAATACCTAAAAATAACTTTGAATTTAAATTTGTATATATTTAAAATACATATATGTTTTTTAAGAATATTTGAAAAAAGTAAATTTTTAAAATTAAAAATTTATTATTGGAAAAATATGAGAAGTATCACACAAAATTTAGTTTCAATCGGATGAAAACCATATTGTATACAATTTGTAAAAATTTCATTAAACTATTAAAAAAGTTTTACAATAACATGAGTCTTGAAAAAAAAACACAATTATGGGAAAAATAAAGTTTTGTGAGATTAAATTTGTTTACAGCCTAAAGAATCAACGTTTTTACTTATACCTTTTCTCAATATTCGAATCTTTTAAGCAAAATGTTTCAAAATATTTATATCTAAATTCCTTTCGACATATATTTTTCTGAAAATTAAAGTTTTTGTCGATTTAATGTCTTATGACTCCTTAACTTAGATACGTATTTACATATCGTATAACTAGTTAAAATTATTTTATGGTAAAAATTATATTACATTTTTTAGTTAAAATTTCTTTGAATCTAAAGACAAAACTAGTCTAGTTTTTTATGTATAACAATTCATTTACTTCGTAAAAAGAAACCAAAGAATAAATGCTGCCATGTACTTTAAAATTGATAAAAAGTAATAGTTATATTCAATTATATATTACACACAAAAAAAATATGTGTTTTAGTGTGAACGTACTTCTCACGTTGAGCTGTTCTTCTTCAACTAATTTTGCATTTTTATAAGCCCTTCAATATTAGCAATTATATCCAACATCTGGCAAAATGAGGAATGTACATTAAAAACAAATAATAAATTTAAGTGTCCCAGTTAAGTAAACGATACTTCTTTAATTGCTCTTTGGCGAATGTCCTCTTTCCACACATAAAATTTGTAATTTCAAATTCTTTTCAACTGACATCTTTAACTATTTGGGCACTATCCAGGAATTAATAAAAATATAAAAATGAAAAAGCATTTTAGTTAGTTTGTCCGAACTTGAATTAAGGACTTCCCAGATGAAATAATTTTATATTACAAAATATTGTTTTATGTGAGGCACAATTTTATATAACCAGATATTATACGGATAATAAATACTTTGAATGGCTAATAAGGTTTTAATATGGCGTAATATTTATAAATTAATGTGATATTTCTTTTCTAATTAGGGGTTAAAATAAACATAAATGAATACAAAATTAATAAATCTTCTAGATGTAAAAACATGTATAGTATTAATTCTAACAGCAATCTATAGAATTAGTAGCTTTTTTCATATGATAATAAAGTAGGTAAATAAAAGCAGTTAGATTATATTTAAAAATAATTATTTTTTATTATTACATTACACTCATTATATAATACACACACACAAAGATTATATATATATACATACATACATATATATATATATGTATATGCATATGTATATATATATATATATATATATATATAATATATATATATATATATATATACACACACATATATACATATATATATATATATATATATATATATATATATATATATATATATATATATATATATATATATATATATATGATATATATTAGTGGTAAAACAATGTCCCGACCTAAGACATCCAGATCATTAAAAGTATTTCTCATGCCGGGAATCGAACCCGGATCTCCTGGGTGAGAGCCAGGTATCCTAACATAAAACGAGGGGTAAAAGCATCGCACATAATTTGATCTGAAATAATAATAAATGTAATTAATAATAGAAAAATGGCAACATTGCAGCAAGGGTATGTTCTTCTAAAGATAAATTCAACTTGTTTTCAATTTGCGTTGTAATTTCCTCATTTCATTAATTTACTAAAGATCAGAGTGAGCCGCTGTAGGTTAGTCGACAAAAGAACCTCTGTGTTTATTACTATAGCTGGGGCATGTAAAATAGTTTCGTGATCGCAATGTCCTCTAAGTTCTCAAACAATACCTCTGCAAGAACAGGCAAGCCTGAAAGTGTCCTCTTAGTCTTTATTTTGCAAATAACAAGGACCCACGTTGTTTGTGTTGTACTAGGGAGTAATGTCGACCGTTTATATGGTGCTTAAATAAAATGGCCAACAAATTTCGAGGCGTTGTGTGGGCAGATATTTAACAGGCAAATGTGTTCGTGATATTAAAGAAAAAAGATAGTTAATTGGAAAGAAATTCCTACTTATTTTAACAATTAACGAGCTATTAACGAGCATTTTTCCTTTCATTCATTATGTCAGTAAATAAAAAAAGACTGTAAATTCTACTATCCCTAACATGTGCATGCGTACAGTGATATTCATATGTGTTCTATTCACTTTAGTTATACTTTTTAACTCATAATAAACAGTAACTAAGCTGCTGAATATCAATCCAACACGTCAAGTAACACTATATCTCAACTCTACTCTAATTAGTAGTTCTCAGAAATTCGATTACTTAGTTGTCTTTATACTGGGGAACATTTAGTTTTTGAGATTTGAAATAAGAGATTAAGATTAGAAATTGATGAGAGATTAGAGGAATATAGATTAGATTTGAAATAAAGATTTCTTTAGGTCCAAATTTTTAAGAGTTATTAATGATAGTCATGTGAATCCTACTGAAAAAAAATTTAACTACTAAGTTTTTTTATATACTGGTGAACGTTCAGTTTCTGAGATTTGAAATAAGATATTAATATTTAGATTTCTATAGGTGTAATTTTTTAAGAGTTCTCAATGATAGTCATGCGAGTTATATTGAAACAGAATTTCACTACTTAGTTGTCTTTATACTGGGGAACATTTAGTTTTTGAGATTTGAAATAAGAAATCAAGGTTTAGATTTCCATAGGCCATGATTTATGAGTTATCAAAGATAGTCATATGAATTTTATTGAAACAGAATTCCACTACTTAGTTGTGTTTATACTGAGGAACATTTAGTTTTTTAGATTTGAAACAAGAGATTAAGATATAGATTACCATAGGTATCATTTTTAAGAGTTATTATTGACAGTCATATGAATTATATTGAAACAGAATTCTACTACTTATTTGTATTTATACTGGGGAACATTTAGTTCTTGAGATTTGAAATAAAAGATTAAGATTTATATTTCCTTAGGTCTAATTTTTCAGAGTTATCAATGATAATCATATGAATTATATTGAAACAGAATTTCACTGTCTTTATACTAGGGAAAATTTAGTTTTTCAGATTTGAAATAAGAGTCTAAGATTTAGCTTTACATAGGCCAATTTTTTAAGAGTTATCAATGATAGTCATGTGAATTATATTGAGACAGAATTAGACTAATTAGTTGTTTTTATACTGGGAAACATATTTAGTTTTTCAGATTTTGAATAAGCGATTGTGATTTAGATTTCGTTAGGTCTAACTTTCAAGAGTTATCAATGATAGTCATATGAATTATATTGAAACAGAATTTCACTACTTAGTTGTGTTTATAAAGACTGGGGAACATTTAGTTTTTTAGATTTGAAATAACAGATTAAGATTAGATTTCGTTAGGTCTAACTTTCAAGAGTTATCAATGATAGTCATATGAATTATATTGAAACAGAATTTCACTACTTGTGCTTATACTTGGGGACATTTAGTTCAAATTTAAAATAAGAGATTAAGATATAGATTTCCTTATGTCTAATTTTTAAGAGTTATCAATGATAGTCATATGAATTATATTGAAACAGAATTTCACTACTTAGTTGTGTTTATACGGAGGAACATTTAGTTTTTTAGATTTGAAATAAGAGATTAAGATATAGATTTCCATAGGTATAATTTTTAAGAGTTAACAATGATAGTCATATCAATTATACTGAAACAGAATTTCACTACTTCGTGTCTTTAGACTGGGGAACACTTAGTTTCTGAGATATGAAATAAGAGATTAAGATTTAGATTTCCTTATGTCTAATTTTTAAGTGTTATCAATGATAGTCATATGAATTATATTGAAACAGAATTTCACTACTTAGTTGTCTTTATACCTGGGTACATTCTGTTCTTGAGATTTGAAATAAGAGATTAAGATTTAGATTTCCTTATGTCTAATTTTTAAGGGTTATCAATGATAATCATATGAATTATTTAAAAACAGAATTTGAGGTTAATTTTATACTGCTTTAGTTTTAAATTTGAAATAAGAAATTAAGATTTATATTTCATAGGTTAATTTTTAAGAGTTAAGAAGGATATAGAAATATTTGACTTATTTCATATTAGTTTCTTTTCTTGGAACGTAGTTTTAGAGATTTGAAATAAAAGAATTAATATTAGATTTTATTTTTTTTAAGAATATCTGATAGTTTGAATTATATTGAAAGATTTCTTAGTAAAGAAAACATTTAGTTCTTATTTGAAATAAGAAATTAAGATTTATTTTTATGTCTAATTTTTAAGTTTATGATAAAACATTTAAAATAGATTTATTAATTTTTTTTAAAATCTAAAATTTCTTATGTACATTTAAAGATTTAATAAAGAAATTGTTTTTAATATTATTTATAAATTTTTCTTGGAACAGAGCTCGTAAAATCAATATTTGAAAAATATTTCAATATTTTTTTTTTTTACTTTTCTGAGGTTTGAAAATCTGAAAAGAATTTTTATCTTAAGAGATGCCAAATAAAAGGAAGAAAACTGTGTATTTTTATGTATTTACCATTTGTAGTATAGAAATTCTTCCAAAAACATTTAAAGTTATTTTACAAGTATTTATTTGTTTATGATTAAAAAAATAATAAATATTTCTTATGTATTACGAAAACACCGTATTCTATTTATTTTAGCTTACGGCAAATTGTTTTAATATGATTTGAATTTTCACATCAATGTTCCAAAAAATTTATCCTCGTTCTAATTTAGTTTAATAACAAAATTTTTACATTTTTTCCTACATATTAGTTTTCTCTATAAATACTTTTTTGTTGTTTTAATAAATGTTTTCAACGTCTAAAATTATTGACTTTTTATTTATAGTTTTCTGAAATATTCATTCTTGTATTTATTTTCTACTTGAGGTCTAAAAACAAAAGAAATAAATTAAATTTAAGTTTTAGAGGAGAACTAAATTGCATGTAAAATTTCCTATTATGCTTTAAAAAAGACTGAAAGCATAATTAAATTTATTCGTAAAGTCTTATTTTTTCTTTTTCTTGTAAAAGATTGAAAATAAGTTTAAGATAAATAAAATGTGTGTTTTTACTTTAATTTACACACTAGATATACGAAAAGTAGGATGAAAAGTGTAAGGTTGCCGTTTTATTATTAATCAATTATCTTTAAAAACTGACATTTGTTTTCGATATATTTTCTATGATTGTTTACCCATTTGTACCTTAACAATCCAAATTACTTACTTGAGTTGTTACATAAATTTTAGTATACATCACTTCACAATTGTAAAAGTTATTTAAAAAATTAAATTTTAAAATTTGAATTTTTTAGAAATTTTTAAAATAAAAAATGGAATCTAACAAAAAATACCTGATTTTTTATGCAATGCATTTAACAATCTATTATTTAAAAATATAAATGAAATTATTTATTATATCTAATATCAAAACATAAAATTATCCTGATATTATAATTTAAATAATTATTATGAGATTTCAGGATTATCATAATGTTAGAAAAAAAATTTTTTTAATTTTATTATTTAATAAAAATTAATTATTCTTCAGATTATAACATAAATCAAATTTTTTTCTTTTTAAAGACGACAATTTTTCGCT
The DNA here is from genome assembly GCA_032207245.1 of Pardosa pseudoannulata. Classification (NCBI taxonomy): domain Eukaryota; kingdom Metazoa; phylum Arthropoda; class Arachnida; order Araneae; family Lycosidae; genus Pardosa; species Pardosa pseudoannulata. The sequence continues at coordinate 7,623,415 of CM063509.1, forward strand.
GTAATATAATTTTTACACAATTTATTTTAGAATCACAATATAGAAATAAACTTTACCGCTTGAATTTTGTTATATCAAGACAATAATATACATTATTACCACTTCATATACGACAGAGACCACTTAATATTTTATATAGAGGATTAAATAAAAAGAAAATCTTTTATAGAAAATCACATTTTATTACAAATATTTTAAAATACTTTTGATTTCCTTTTTCTTTTTAAACACATTATTATATCTGTATCTAAATAATATTGAAAAATCTAAAATTTTTCTGTTTTAAATTTATTATTTTTATTATCATCTATCAGGAATTTTAGAGCATGTTTAATCTTTATCTTTGACTCTTCATTATTTTTCAATTTCAGTGCTTTACTGGGTTTTTTAAATTACAAATTTTCATAATTCGAAAATTCTTATTTACAAATTGTTTTGAGGCTTACCGGTGTAAAATTCTATCAAAGATTTTTGATTAGAATAGCACTATATGGTGAAAACAATCCTAGCCGACTTACTTCAAGTGGTTAATTGTAATTTTGAATCAGGGACAAAGAACTCCAAACTTGACTTACCACCCCCAGAGGGACCTTTGAGGACATTGAGACCACGAATCTATTTTACCTGCCCCAACATACATGAATGAAAACGGTTGATCTTTGAATGACCTTACCGACTTTATTAATTCGTATAACATGTGATTGTTTTAGGTGGTAAACATTATTCCTGTTAGACAAAAAATAACCCATATTCTGCTGGTTTTAAACTTTTTCTTTTTTTAAATTTACTTTTTATAATCTAAGAAATACAGTGTTCCGTCTTCACTTCGCGCTTCATGTTTTGCATCTTCAGTGCTTCACGGGTTTTTCCTAAAATTCAATATTCATCAAAAAATAAAAATGAAAAATACAACCCTGTCGGTAGCCACATTTCGGAAAGGAGCATTGTTTCATGTTGATGAGCGAGAGGGAAGGATCGCTGCCTATCAAAAAAAGAGATGAGTTGACTCAGAGTTCATACCACGTTCTCTTGAAATGACAAAGTCTACAAGTCAGGAAGAAAAAGAAGAGGAAGACGAAGAACAAACTGAAAAGCGTGGCCTTATCATGGAGAATCTGAAACCATTGTGCAACAAGGTAATAATTTGCACAAGACATTGACGACAATGGTGTTCTAGCTGTCGAGTTCAGTAATCACGTTTATATGGTTATGTCCTTGTATAGGGGGATTTCGAAAGAAAAGGAAAGACAAAGACAAGAACTACCCAAGACCATATTTCTCTCCAAGGTGAAGCTCCCTGGCTCTTCAGCGTCTCCCTAATGAGTCTCCGAGTGAGTCTAAAACTTCTACGAGTCAAGCGAGAGCCTCTCCTCCGCCACCAACACATGACTCTTCACCTCTCTCAGAAAGCAATGTTGATTCATGTTTATTACTCTATAAGGTTTTGTAAATAAACTTATTAATGAGCACTGATACGTTTAAGTAAATACGTATACTGCTGGAATTTTTGTCTTAAATGTGTGAAGTAGAAACACTGTTTGCATATTTCACAACATTCGTGTACCCTCATACACAAAAATTTCTAGGGGTAAATCCTACTTCGCTGTTTTTTCCCTTTTGCGGAAGGTTCTAGTCCCCATTAACCGCAAAATATGAGGGATTATTGTACGGCACAAATTAAAATCTTACATTTTAACGTTTTACTATGAGAGTACAGTGGTACGGCGATGTTTATTCCCGAATTTGCAAAATATTATTAAAAGAATAATAACCGAGTTATTTATGCCTAAAATATACAGATGGTTGTCTGAAAATTAAGGCTTCAATTATAAATTGAAAATTATTTAAAGAAATGATTTATTAAATCTACAAGATTTAATAAATATTTAAAAATAGATGAAATTAAGTGATAATGCAAATAGCATTTTCTAAGAGAAGCCTTATAATATCCCAGTTTTCCATCTGTAATATATATTTTTTAAAATCCTAAGGTGAAATATTAATAATTCTACGGTTACACTTCTTTCTTAGAATAAATAACAGAGACACTGCTGCTGTAAATATTTCTTTTGTGTAAACAAAATATGCTTCTTTTTAATACGTGATTCAAAATTTTATAAGCTCACATATGACGTACGTATTATTTCTTGAAACCTTAATTAATCTTACCATAGTAAACAAAGCAGTAATTATTTTTATGTAACAAAAATTTTAATTAAGTTATTAATATACAAATGCATTTCGTTTTTTGCAGTGGACTATTTTTAACCATTTTTCTTTTAAATATACCCTTAGGGACTAAGATTTGTTTTTATAGTCTCATCTACATGTATGTAAAAGCAAAAGATATATTTCAATACACTATATTTGCATTATTTTAACAATTTTTTTAACGATTTTCATAACAATCATTTTTTGTCAGTTTTCAATAATTAACAATATTCTCTCTAAACAAAAGAAAGTTATTTATAAGTAAATTTTATTTTTATACTTTTAGAAATGCAAATACCTTTTATTCAAAATCATTTAAGATTTTAATAATTTATTAATCAAAAACTTACATTTTATTAATTAATTAATTAATTAATTTATATCAGTTGTGTTATGCGAAATTGTACCTACAGTGTGCATTCAAACAAGAAAAAATACAATAAGAAAATATTAAAACATATATTTTAAGTTTTACAGTTTAAGTTTCCTTCTACATATGTACACTGAACTACTGAAAATTGATTTAAACAAGTTGAAAAACGGATTTTTTTGTTCTAAAATGATATCCCAAGAACATTTTATATTTCTATACATTCTCTATTTTGTAAAAGAATGACAATGTAAACGTATGATATAATACTTTAGTTTTGAATTTTAATTTCACCTGTTTTCGATTTTTAAATCTTATTAAACTAGCATATATCTCGTCATTGACGAGAAATTTTAATTCTTTAGAATTGTAAAGTACTCTATAAAGCAGGTAAAAAAATGGTTTGTTTTTTGGCTGAGAATTATCTGGTACAAACTCAATAATTTGTTTATCTTTACTGACCACATGTTAGTTGCCAACATTAATTTATGTTGTCATATTACCTGATAGGATGGAGAGCAGAAGTTTTAATATTAACAGTGATTATGTGGTGGTATATATGAATGATGTCCAAAATTGAGAGATACGATTGCAAACCGTGTGGTTATGTATAAAAAACAAACACACAAATGAACAAACTTCTTAATTTTCAAAGATATATAACTTAAACGCTAGATATTTATGAGTCCGTGAAATAGATTCCTAAACTTTTATGATAATAATTTATTGTTACTACCGGTGATAACATTTTCATTGCAACAAAAAATATTCGATAATTGAAAATAAAATTAGCAAATATGTACCTAACCTATTATTTAATAGAAATATAAAAGAAACTTATTTACGTAATATCAGTAATATACATAATAATTCAGTGATAAAACGTATGATAATAATGCGGACGATATTTAAATAATCTAAAATAAGAAATGATTAAAGAAGGTGGTTAAAGGAATGACGTCATAATATTAGAAAAACATGTTACTTTTACCTATTTATTATGTGATAAATTGATAAAATTTAATGTTATGCTCTTAACCGGGGACAACAGAGCTTGAAATAACGGCATTAAACACTCGAAAAGGGAGGAAGGGGTGGATTTCGAACGTTTCCGAACTCACTTTGAATTTTGCTAACCGCTTCCTAAACTCGAAACAGCGGACAGATGGACAGACAACTTAAGCTATTAATATATAGGGTATTTACTATACTAGTAAAATTCGAATTATATAGAATATTTTCTATTGCTAGTAAAAGTAAAATCAATAAAATATAAGTGTTTGAAAATGAACTGTAAATAAAACACATTCATTTTATGGTAATAAATAATATGATGATTTTAAAATTGTCTTGAGTTAGTTACAAATATATGTCTAGTTTTATTTTATACTAAACACTCTTGGCTGCACAACAGTTTGATCAGTTAGAAAAAAGACAGACACAATAATTTAAAGGTAAACTTCATTTTGTAAATTTAGAATAAACAAAAAAATTCTTTTTTTTTCTAAAACAGAGATTTTATTCATTTATTTTGTCCACAAACATAATGTGTTGATTTATTTTGTCTAAAAAACTATTTTTTTTTGAAAACGAATTATGCAAGATAGTATCTACATACGTATAGAAATCATACAGAATTTAAAAAAAATACAATCACAGTAGGTCAAAATTGATATTTAAAGTATTAAAGTGAAAATTTTAATTGCGTACGTTTAGACGTAAAACTAAAACTACTCAAAAGGGATCCAGACACCTACAAACTGGGTATTTCTAATGAAATATGATCCTAAATAATTTTCGAGATTACAATACTTTATTTAATACAAAAATATAAATTTAACTAATAAATGACTAACATACCTTAATTCAAGCATTAGAAAGCAAGATATGCAAAAAAATAATTTAAAATATATCTGGATCTGAATTCGGTCTGTAATAGGTTAAAAAAAACTTTATATTAAAATAGAACAAAATTTTATATTAAATAATATCAATTGTATTAATTCAAACTCTATATATAATTTACATTGGTAATATGAGTAAACAAATACATGCTACCGTTTAAAATATGTATATAAAAGTAATTTGTTTCCATGGTAATAAACAGCATGAAATATCTAAAAAAATTTTAACACTCCGTCATGAGGATAAAGCTAGGTAATACATCATATCAGTATAAATCAAAACCATCATCAACACAAAAACAATTTTTAGAAAAATATTACTTACTAAAACAAAACACGTACAGTACACGAAAAAATCCAGATATTATTATCTATTTAAAAGGAAAGCTGTCTAGCGATATAAAAGAACTTCGAACTAAATGATTTATTCATTGCTTCATCTTTTTTTACAGACATAAGCAAATGGCAATAAAATGTTGTGATACTCCAAAAAACATCGTGTTTTAAGCGTTTCTTTTTACCGAACAATACACGAGTTAGAAAAATGGTGTAAAGTAATGGAAAGGGAAACAGAAATTTGTACACAACAAAGTTTGTTATTTTTTAGTATCGATGGTTGAAAGTTTTGCTGAAATTTCCTTCTTTTCTTGTTTCTTGTTTATTGAACTTAAAAACGCTGAGCCTCAGAAAGGGGGGGGGGAGAAAACATTTATCTTGAGTGGTAAAAGAAATTTGAAGTCATAAACATGTCATTAGCGTTCAATTTATTATATCTTTGTAAAGATAAATGACTTTATGATTTCTCAGAACACATTTAGACTTTTTAGCTGGGGTAATGATTTTTTAGACCTTATTCAGAAGCTTTATCATTTTAAATCATATTTTCAACTATAATAAGTATTTAAAGTGTTAAGTATATATAAGGAACAATAACTAAAAAACTTTTTAAAATTTTTAAGGAGTCTTACTTTATTACCGAATGCTAAATTTCACCTTGACATATTATTTTTTTCCTCCTCACATATTCATCAAATTACAAAAAAAATATTTACCAAAAAACTGTTAAACTGTTCAAAATATATGATTCTTTATCAAATCATAGAAAATAAATATTATTGCTAAAATATTGGGTAAGTTTGATTCATTATTTAGAATCAAAATTTTACTCATGCTTTAATGCGTTCAGGATTCTATTAAAAATATTGATGTCAAAAACAAAATTATATTTGTCACGAAATATAATTTGATGTCTCTTGAATTAATACCTCAATCCAAAGTATTTAAACAAGACAATTACTTTTTATTGCATATCATTCAGAGATTTAAAAAAGTATTGTTTTTAAAAGTATATGTAGATATAAAATACAATTGTTTAACTTGCCATTTAATTTGAGATATATGTTTTTCTATGCAACAAACTTAAAACATTGTATGCGGGCCACGTACTAGTACGTTTTCGGACGATTGATATTTGTGTGCGGGTCACGTACTAGTACGGGCTAGTACAACAACAGGGTTTGTTTGTGGGTACAAAAATAACGTTTTATACAAAAGTACGAAACCGAATGTTTTTGTCTACTACACAAATTCTGGAAAAATTTAGACAAATAAAAACTAGTTTTTACATCAGTCGATGCGGAACCACAGAACAGGAAAGTTGACTAAAAAATCAATTTAGATTTAAAATTAACTATTTATTTATCCTTGCGAAAATGATATATATATGTATATTCATATATTATATATATATATATATATATATATTATATATATATATATATTTGTATTTTTATATATGTTTGTTTATTTGTCTATTTATCTATTTGTTTATATATTTCTATATAAAATAAGAAAAGTTGGTTAAAAAATGAAATAATTTTCAATCTATTTATATTTAACTGAATAACTAAATTTATGCTCAAAATGCCCACTCCCGGTACAATTCCTATACGAAATGAACTGCACACAATGTGTTAATATATTTATGGCATTTTATTATAATATTTCATACAGATTAAGAAATACAATGCACGCAAGAGTAAAATTTCAGAAAATGAGAAAAATGCAATTAAAGATAAAAATGGAATTAAAGATAAAATGCCCCCTTTAACTATGAACGTAATTATACGTTTAATCATTACTCGAGTTCTATTCGCAATTTCGAAAAAAGAATGGTACCAAAATTCACAAAAAAGATTGTAGTTTAATATACAGAAAAATGAAAAAAATAAATTTTTTTGAAATTATGAGGCATGTGACGCACCCCTTAGAACACTTTATTCATCTAATAAACTAACTTGTCTAATACTCTAATTTTCTTTACTGACTGATGAACTTTGTGTAGCTTACGCTTTCCACAGACATTTTGGCTGTTTTCATTTATTGAGGAATATTCTAAATGAAGAGTTAATGATATTTTGAAAAATCTGAAGAATAATTACCTTAAATATGCATATGGAATGGATGACTGGAAGAATGATAACATTTCAGTCAATCAGTTTCTGGAAAATTATAAGAAAAATATGTTACTACAAATAGTTAAATTAATAGATAATTAGTCAATTACAGGATTTAAAATATTTATTTAATAGAACAGTACAAAAATGATGCATATAAATGTTTTGTATGGATTTTGTGTATAACTAGATGTTTTCTAGCTAGTTCTTGAAAAAACTCGACGTTGCCATTTTATTTCTTTAACTTCTTCAAGAATTAATAACAATTGCGATGCAAAGAAGTGACTATAGCATTTGAAGAAACATTAGATCCAGTTTTTTGGTTATGTGAGGTTTGCAGTTAAGTGTGTAGCGAAGTTTTTTAATCAATAAATTCAAATTTCCTGTTCTGTTCATAACAATCGTGATGCAAAGAAGTGACTGACACTTGTTCAGCAAAGGCACACGAGTGGGACGTTTGCTGAGTAGCCCATATCCAACAGTGTCCACTGAACAGTGTGTTCCGATACTATTCTACTTACCCTGCATTGTATTTGGTTGTCAGCTGTATGACTCTCTGGCTCCGGATTTGCTTCACCATGCGACACAGTCTCCGACGACCTTTTTCTTCGAAAGCATGTGGCCGTCCAACACTATGTCATCTAGTGCTGGTTTCACCTTTATTCATCCACTTTGCATAAGTACTGACAACTTTAGATCGCGAAAAACCCACGAGACGGGCCGTTTCGGAAATGCTTCTTCCGAGTCTTCGAGCCATTACAATCTGTCCTCAATCACTATCGCTTAGATCCGCAGCCTTTCCCATAACACACAGAAGTAAGTGAAAGAAGGATTCTTCAGACTCTCCAGCAGCAGTTAAATACCACTTCCACCTGATCACGTGCATTCCACGTCATTCAGGCGAGTTCATTGCAAAATGTAGTGGTGGTCATAATGGTTTGGCTTTTGAGTGTACATTAGATAAAGTTTGAATGTTATGTGGGTTTTACATTTACGTGTGTCGGGAAGTTTTTTTTTATATCAATGAATTCAAACGTCTTCTAGTATTAATAAAAATTGTGAGGCAAAGAAGTAACTATAGCACTACCAAATACATTAGATCCAGTTTTTATGTTATATGGGCTTTGTAGTTACGTGTATAGGAAAGGTTTTTTTTTAATCAATTAATTCAAATATCTTCTAATATTCATAACAAAATTTTTACAAATAAAATCCTTTTAACGTGCATCTTCGAGTTAGTTAAACGCTGGTTGAACTTCAAGTTATTTTGTCGAACTAAAACTTAAACTGTCATAAATAGTATTCAATAAATCATAAAGACAAAAAAAAAACTGTTTTGAAAACTCAAGATTATCGTTTTCATATAAATCAATAAAAGGTATTTCAAGTTTCACGCAGTCAGAGAACTTGAAACACCACACACAAGTAACAAATATTTTGATTAAATCACCCTATCTCTTTAATTCCAAAGAAGCCGAAAATCATGAAGTCAGCTGGTAAGCAGAAATTAATCCTGCTCTTTATGAAAGCAGTAAGTGCATACATAAATTTGAAACTGCAAAGAACATACAGCGATTTGATATGCACAAAACTTACAAAATGTAATGGACTGACACCAAAGCCGATATAGAATATTAATAAGGATCTTTAGCAGGAATTTCAAAACTATGGGATACCCGATGGGTGTTGGAGAAATTAAGTAGTGTCCAAGGTGTCTCCATGCATCTTCGATGCATAGATTTGGGGTGAAATTATTTTCAGCTCAGACCCTGAAAATAAACAATTTATTGAAATTTTTCCAAATACGTGCAACCCTAATACAAGACACCTGGGGGTTTCCGATAAGTTCTTCAGGTCTAACATAAATTATGGGTTAACTTTTAAGAGTAAACATTCAAATTTAGATTGAATACGCAATGATGCAGATTGATTATAGACACAAAACGTTTTTAAATCATTGAGAACCTCTCTAGAAAACTGATGTTCTATTCTAAGTTTTCTGTCATCCATCAGGATTAAATAAAAAACATGACATATCATGATAAATAATTATTGCTTCAAATCCACGGAGGTGGTTTTGAAATTGTCGATTTCAACTAATCAAACGTCCGTCTTTAACACTAGATTTACGGATGTTGATCCTATACCTATTTTTACTGAAGTGAGCCCACTGGACTCATATAAGAAAATGGAAGTTTTTTGCAAAGAAAACAGTTCCAAATTAATTTAAATAAAATGTGTATTATCAAAAAATTCATGGAAAACATTTTACACATATAAAATCTGTTTTTGAAACATATTTTCCGCAAACATTTCTATTTCATTGACCACAATGGTTTCTACATCTGTTTCTTTTGCACGATTGTAGAACTTGACAATTCTTCCGTGCTTCAGTAGAAGGAATTTCTGTCATTGGAATATAAGTGTTCTCGAATTCTTCTCTATATTTAATTCTTAGCTCTACAGCCAATCGGAAAATAAAATCTTGACTGTTACCAAAGCTTGATAGAACCAATAAATTTCATATTATGCTATTAACTGTTAAACCATTCTATGAGTCAAATGGGCTCACAACCGTAAAAATAGGTATACCACATTTGATAATGCGAAATGAAGGGGTCTAAGGGGAAGAGGAATGAAAAATTTCATATACTTTACTACTTAACTAAAAACCAACGCATGTTTTTGAAAAGTGATATTAAAGTTTTATATAGCGATCAAATTTTTAATGAGTCAAATTGGCCCGGACCGTAAATCTAGTGTTAAAATGTGGATGAGGAGATGTTACCAGTGCAAAGTAATTTAATTTTTGCTGTGTTACACACACACACACACACACACACACATATATATATATATATATATATATATATATATATATATATATATATATATATATATATATATATATATATATATATATATATATATATATATACCGGGTGGCCATAATTAAACTGACAGTGCTTACAGTGTTCTGGAGCGCAATCTATTTGCGAGAATGCCACCAGATTTTGTAGGAAGATTAAACAAGACGGGAAAAGAAGAATTCGATGAAAAAACAAATTAATTCCAAAAGTTACCGTTAGGGGAATATTTGGCGCAGTTTTATAGAAAATAGCGTGCTAACAAATGCAAATTAATACCGAATAAAATTACCTTTTATTCAAGAACATTCAAGCACATTTTCTGATTTAGTTCAAGTGCAATATGGCAACACTTTTAAAAAAGAGTAAAATCCACATAAACACCGATAAAGTCTCATGATCTGCTAATCACTTACGCTGAGCAGAAGAATGTTTTTATTCAAATTTCACGTTACATCCATTGGCAAAGTTAAGAAATTAATTTCCGTATTGATTTGCATTTGTTCACACTCTATTTTCTATAACACAGCGCCAAATATTCCCCTAGCGGTGACTTTTGGAATTAATTTGGTTTTTCACGGAATGCTTCGTTTCCCGTCTTGTTTAATCTTCCTACAAAACGTAGCGTTATTCCCGCAAATAGATCGAGCTACAGAACATTGTGAGCACTGTCAGTTTATTTATGGCCACCCGGTATATATATATATATATATATATATATATATATATATATGTGTGTGTGTGTGTGTGTGTGTGTGTGTAAATTTGACATGTAGGGAATGCTTAATATACCATCCATTTTTCTCTTACATTTGGTCTGTTCACGCCTATAAGAAATCTATTAATAAACGTATTCTGGCATTCTCTTGTACTACATAGATCTTTATTCATTCTACCTAATCACCTCGACTATATAAAAAGGGAACTATTATTGTCAGCATCCTTAAAAGTTATAAATCCATAATCCTTTACTTCCCTGTAGAATAATTACTCTTCTTAACACTCTTAGCAAAATTACTGAAGAACTCATTGTTTGCAAAACTGAATGGTTTCTTAACAATGGTAATGCCATCCATCATCCAGAACTTTGGGGTCGAAAATCCCTTTTGGGACCTATAAAACTAATCGTTTAACAATGCCCGAATTCGTGTAAGACAAAATGTTCATTTGTCTGCATACGGAAAACTTTTAATAGATTTGTAGCCGCAGAATAAGTTCTGAAATCAATTTTCTCCTCTTAAAATTTCCGAGAATTGTAATTTTCTAATTAAGGAAAATCACTAACAAGGAAACTAATGCATACGTGTAAACACATTCAATTAATACGTATGAATTGGAACATGCAAAATGGTTAGCCAATTTCTTTGAATTAAATAGCATAATGAAATTTTACTTCTTATAGCTATCTTCAATTTTATTTTTCCGGCAGTTGGAAATGCATTAATCAAAAAATACAGTCACTCTTAATAAAACTACTCTTAATAAAGTCACTCTTAATAAAACTCGTACACTAAGCTTTTCTATAAAAATTTGGGTTTTAAAAAGTTCGATTTTTATGCATTTATTAACTTAAATAAAAAATAAAATCATCCATGAGTATTTTATACAAAGTTCTATTGTTTCCAGTACGTTGTTTCACACCATCAGTTAAAAAAATAAATCTCCATAATTGATTTTATCGAATTAAAACTAGTAAGTTTTGGCTTTTTAAAATCAGGTTAACTGAAAAAAAACCTGCACAGTGTTATATAGTCATATATGCATTTTCAATATACTAGAAATATTTATTTGAAATATTCCAAATGTTTATATGTTTATTATTAAGTAGGATATAATAGGAATGTATATATATATATATATATATATATATATATATATATATATATATATATATATATATATATATATATATATATATATATATATACATACATATATATATATATATATATATATATATATATACATATATGTTTATATGTCAGGTCTAAAAAAGCGGTAGTTAGAAATTACGTGAGTTAAAAACGATTTTAAAAAGGGAACTTTTTTATAATAATAAAATAAATGAAAAAGACCCACGCTCGCGTAAGCTTTTAGGATAATCCAGACAGTCGGAAGCATTTTTGAGCTATTTGATGAGCTTGTAAACAGATAAGTCAGTAAGCTCGTGGACATGGAAATGAAAAAAAATTCTGCCAGTGATATGTCGTCATATACGCATTTTCAATATACTAGAAATATTTATTTGAAATATTCCAAATGTTTATATGTTAATTATTAAGTATGGTATAATAGGAATGCATATATATATATATATATATATATATATATATATGTGTGTGTGTGTGTGTGTGTCAGGTCTAAAAAAGGGGAAGTTAAAAATTACGCGAGTTATAAACAATTTTAAAAAGAGAACTTTTTTATAATAATAAAATAAATGAAATAACCCACGCTCGTTTAAGCTTTTTGGATTATCCGGTCACGCGGAATCATTTTTGAGCTATTTAATGAGATTGCAAACAGATAATTCAGTAAGCACGTGGACATGGAACTGTGGACACTTTAACTCCGCCACGAACAATGAAAATGGCGCAGGTTTCGCTTTTAGAAGAAACGATGATTTAATAAAATTTTTAATATCAAGAAGACTGTTTTCCATTTTCCTTAACACTGGATCACATTACACACACACACACACACACACACACACATATATATATAATATATATATATATATATGTATATATATATGTGTGTGTGTGTGTGTATGTATTACACCAATTGCACAGCACATACTCACATAATCTCGATTTCTTTCTCTTAGAACAACATGGGGATAAATATTTTACGCCGATTGTTGAATCCAAACTACTGTTTTCAGACGAAACGCTGTGTACAATTTTTAATGGCATGTTTTGGTTTCACTTAGAATAACCTTGGACTACGTAAAGCCTTGTTTTAATGCTGGTGAACAAAATTTCATCGGTGACATGCGTGAAACACATTGACCGACTGTGAAAATGAATAAATTCTTTATAACTTTGCAAAGTTATAGGACTAGCAAAAATACAACGTTTAAAGGGGCTCATTTCACATTCATATTATAAATTATGTATTATTTCAAAAAGGGGAATATATATTTTAAATGATTTTGAAAATAATATTTTTTTGCTCATTAAATTGTTTTTCTATATACCTTTACCATTTTTTTATTACGAATAGTATCGGAGCACACAGTTCAGCGGACATTCTGGCATGTGGGGCTAAGCAGCAAACGTCCCACTGGTGTGCCTTTGCTGACCAAGCGTCTTCTGCAACTTCGCCTACGCTGGGCCCGGGAACATCGCGACTGATCCACGGATCAGTGGGAGAGAGTTGCCTGGTCAGATGAATCACGGTTTGTCATTCATCACTCCAATAGCTGTGTCCAGGCGAACAGTTACCCCCACAATCTGTAGTAGGTAATATACAGGCCGGTGGTGGCGGTATTATGCTTTGGGGGACGTTCTTTTGGCCGTTTCTGGGACCCTTTTTTTGTAGTACAGCAGGCCATGAATGCTACAGGGTATCTGAACATCATTGCTGACCAGCTGCACCTTTACATGGCCTCTGTTTTTCCAGCTGAAAATGGAATGTTCCAACAGAACAACGCCCTGTGTCACAAGACTAAAATTGTGTTGGAGTTGTTCCAGGAACATGATGCTGAATTCCAGTTAATGTCCTGGCCGACTAACGCACCAGATGTTAATCCGATAGAACATATTTGGGATGTCATGCGACGTCAGCTCGGAGTTCAAAGAACACGCATTCGCAATATCTCGGATTTGAGTATCCGTTGCTTAAACATCTGGTAAATCTTTCTCCGGCCATCTACCAAGGACTTGTGGTATCCATGCCAAGGCGGGTTGAAGCTGTGTTTCGCGCCAAAGGTGGGCCAACTCGTTATTGACAGGTGGTCCTAATGTTTTAACTCTTGAGTGTATAATTGACTGCACATAAAAAGATAAATATGAAGTTTGAAAAGGTTTTGAATACTACAGCACTTTACGTTAGTGATCAACTATCGTAGTAAACATAAAATGCCATTTATGCAAAAGGAAACATTTCGTGAAAAAAAATTATTTGGTGCATGTGAAATAACTACTGTAAAATGGAATTTTCTAATAGATAAAGCAATATGTCAGTTTTTCAGTCTATGAATTTACCGAAACGATAAATTTATGTATCATGTTCGAAAAATAAGACGTCGAACCAAATAAAAAATTTACAAACATTAGAAATTACTTGGAAACTTTGTTGACTGTTTATAAGATTTCCTTCTACTCACACCCAGAAAAAAACAATCGTTCCAAGAAAACAAAAAAATTCTACAAGCTATTTTTAGCGATACTTAAAATGAAACGCTTAGCATGATAGGGTTAGTTGTGAAAATTTAGTTTAACTTTAAAGTGACAGATTTAAAAAAAATTAAAATTAATTTCTTTTTATGATTTAGTCTCAATGATTATTTTTATATTTATTACAAAAAAAGAAAGTAAATGTATTACAGTTTCATGGATTCATTTCCATTTCATTTTTTCTTTTCCCATGACTAAAGATTCGATCATTATTGCTGTGATATTAATTATTAGTTTCATAATTTCATCAATATCAATTGAGTAACAGCTATTTGATAGATATATAAGCCTTTCTTCATTTCATATTTTTATTACTTTAAGATTTACATTGTATAATTAATAATTCCGTCGACATATATGTATATGTTTATAATCACGTTTATAAGGGAACTAAGTAATTTGTATTACAATGGAGTAATCATTAAAATTCCCTTCTTATAAGAAGACAATGATTATAATTACTGAAATTCATCTTCTAGACATATTAGGAATAGGTCTTGAATTTTTAATGAAGTTACTTTCTGAAATTAATTAAAATTTTGTCAAGTTAAATTATTTCGATCTTATTTCGATTAATTTGCATTTAAATAACGTACAGATTAAAGTGATAAACTGAGATTTAAAACTAGGCATTGACAAAAATTAGAAAGTCTGTAGTAATTACGGGGACTGACAGGTATTTATGTAATGGAAATCTCAAATATATATATATATATATAAATATATATATATATATATATATATATATATATATATATATATATATATATATATATATATATATATATATATATATATATATATATATATATATATATACATATATATATATATATATATATATACATAAATATATATATATATATATATATACATAAATATCTATCTATATATATATATATATATATATATATATATGTATATGTGTATATATATGTAATATATCAAAATTATTTAACTTTAATTATTTCCCTATAAACCTCCTCTCTTCCTTTTTACTTCATTTAAATATTTTTCCCAGCCTCTAAATAGTTTAATCAAATGAATATTTTAAATTTAGCATTCCTTTCTGTCATAAAACTGCAAACTTTCCGTCTATTCAGCAGTTTCCCAGCTGTTGGCTGCAAATGGTTTGGAGTTTTGCTGATATTGCATTTAATTCTCTTAATAAAATGTTTTGTACTGAATATATACATAAATTTTCATATGTCAGAGTAAAAGTAAAGGATTATATTATTTATAATTTTACATATCGTTATTTTTAAACGAAGAAATGAAATAATAGTTTTAATTTTTTTTTGTAAGTTTTTTAATCATTTATAATTAGAAAAATATGTAAAAATTATTTAAATATTAATTAATTGTAAACTTTAGAAAAAGAATTAAAGAAAAATAATCTATTGTGTGGTATAACATATATACATAATACAAAATGCTACCTTTAATTTAACTTTTACACATATTAAATAGAATTCTAAACTATGTTATCCTGCACAAACACGCTAAAACTATTTGATTATTTACGTAAATGCAATTTTTGTGTCGCACTCCGAGAATTCCACGAGTTGCTAAGACCTTCCCAAATGCTTTAGTTGAAAAATGTCCATTTTAACCCGTAATGGGATTTCTGAAACTTTCGTGGGAGTTCGAAGCTAGAGCTAGTTAACGTCTAACCTAATTGCTATTCAAAACGTTGTTTTGAAACGAGGCTGTAGCTTCGATATGAAGAAACGAAGTATAAATGGGTCCGTATTTCTTGGTGGTTATTTACTGTATTATTACTATCTCCTTTAGAGATGAAGAGTGAAGAATGCTACAATTTAATCGTCTAAAATAATTACACTGTCCCCCAAGTCGCCCCCTTCTTGCCTACGGCTTTTCTTGTTTAGTGTCACTTTACATTGATAAGCATCCGATGAAATAAAAGCATTTTCTGGGATTGATTCGTCACCTATTAATTTCCAGTTTTGATACCAGTAACTGTACTATATATCAATTTCTGTGTAACTTACATTTTCATTTATATAGGATGATAAACCTTTTAATCTGAAAAGGGTATTTTACTCAATAATAAGATATTCACTCGTATTTAACGAGGCTTTTTATTTTCAAAATATTGGGCAAAACCTCTCAATGCACGTTATACAAGGTTTTTTTTATATAAAGCAAGATATTTGTACAAGACTGAACATTAATCATCAGGCGAGCCATTCTTCAGTACTCTTTACTTTTTAATATAAAGTAGATATATAAGGCATCCGTCATTGGCCGGGTTTTTTATTTTCTTCCAATATTTAGCACTATTATAGCAATCGTGTTACAAAGAAATGACCGCAGTAATTCCGACCTATAATAAACCAGTGTATATGTTAACTGTGGTTACTCTCCACTATTTTGCTATGTCAGGGCTAATGAGACCAATTCCTCCTGAACTGAGGGTAAAAGGGTTCCTGAACTGAGAATAAAAGACGCTCCTTTATAAGTCATTTCACTCCCTAATATCCCCCAGAAATAAGTTTTAGATTAAAATAAACTATTTTCGTAAAAGTTGCGTTCTCCAACAACATTTTATAGAAACTTTTCTTGTGCGCAGCATATTAACAATTTACTGCAATTTTTCATAAGTTTTCACTCTTTGTGTGATATTAATATTTATTTACGTTGAATGCAATTAACATAAAAAGTATTAAATTATATGTGGATATAGTAAATTATATGTGGTTGTTTCCAGACGTTAAACATTTTGTAACTCAGTAAAACATTACGATTTCACCGATTTTTATGAAGAAGGCATTAATAGACACTATATATATATATATATATATATATATATATATATATATATATATATATATATATATATATATATGTGTGTGTGTGTGTGTGTGTATGTATATGTATATGCATATATATATATGTATGTGTATATATGTATGTGTGTATCTATATGTGTATATATATATATATATATATATATATATATATGTATATATATGTATATATATATATATATATATATATGTATATATATGCATACATATATATATATATATATAATCACATCAAAAGTATTTAAACTTAATGTTTCATATTTCTTTAAAAATCTTGTCTCTAACATTATAATTTATTGAAATCTTTTTCCCAGCATCTAAATATCTTAATCAAACGATTATTTTCCACTTAACATTTCTTTCTGTCATAAAACTGTAAACTTTCTGTCTATTCTGCAGTTTCTCAGCTGTTAAAGGCAGATGGTTTCGAGTTTTGCAGATATTGCATTTAATTCGCTTAATTAGTTGTTTTTTGACCGTGGGAAAATTCTTTTTGTCATCGTTCTAGGGTGCACTTCTGTTCTATCAGAGCATAGTAGCTTTTTTTGTCTGTTGTCCAATAGAAAAAATGTGCTTTGTAGCTGCTCTGGAATAAAGTGTGAATTAGACTTCTGCCGTTCTTTTTAATATAAGGCCCGAATGTATATTTGCATTATTATTACTGCTATCTGTTGAGCTTACTCCTTGTCATGGAGTTTTTAAAAAAATGGATTACATATACATATTTAATGAGACGGACTTCTCGATGGGTGTTTTCAGTCATGGCTGTAAAAATAATACCGTTTTAGCTCAAGATAATAAAGATAACTTTGCAGGACGCGTTCCCACTTCATCATATTGACAGGAAAAAGTGAAGCGTTAGCTAGCATGAAGTTCTATGTACAAGAGACTTAACACATGGGTCAATATCTGTGGGAAAATATATCTAAAAATATCAGAACTCGACACGGAATCTTCTTTTTATTTGGTAATTTCCTAAATTGTCAGCTAGGGCCATGTAGGATTAAAATTGGTCAGGCCCCTTCTCTGAGGGAGTAACATGTTGCCTTAGTGTCAATATAGGTTAGGGGTTAAAAAGGGGAATGCAAAATGACTTGGGAATTTTTAGCAATTGAATTCAGTTTTGAAAACCCATGAGAATTTTCCTTACAGTATCATCATCAGGCAGAAAGGAACTGATGGACGAAGTGAGAAACTCTCCGTCAACAGTATTCAGTAAATATATTTAAAGATAAAAATGCAAATAATAACAGAATGGTGTGAGAGTGGGTAGTGATAAAGGTGGTAGTGAGTGTTGATGTAGGGGTCATCGGAAATATTTTGAAATAATTCCCGTAATCCTCCGTTGCGCGAAAGTTTCGTCATAGGCAAAAAATAAGGAAAAATGACCGATTTAATAACACTCGTGTTCGGGAGTGCTTTTTACCTCACACAACTTAAAATCCTGACGCTGAATAAGAAATATATATACATACTTTATACATACATATATATATTACTATATATATATATATATTATATATATATATATATATATATATGTACATACATATACATAATAATATATAAATATATATTATATATAAATATATATATATATATATATATATATATATATATATATATATATTTAATATATATATACATATATACATATATATATACATATACATATATATATATATATATATATATATATATATATATATATATATATATCTATTTATATATATACATATACATATATATATATGTATACATTATACATATATATATACATATACATATACATATATATACATATACATACTATACATATAAATATTATATATATATATATATATACATATATATATATATATATACATATATATATTACATATATATACATATATATATATA
>CM063509.1:7649952-7652452 GCA_032207245.1 Pardosa pseudoannulata
TTGAATTGAGCTTAATGCATTAAAATACAGTAAAGGTAAGTTTTCTGGTATTTATAAATTTTTGGCTTCCAAGTGTTATGCAGTATAAATATTTACTGAAACTATTGAACTATTTATTATGGTAGAAATAGAAATAAACTCTTGATTAAAAATTTCACCTTGAATAGAATTTGTTAGTCATAATTTTGACCAGAGTATATTTATCTACGCTGTAATAAATTTGAAGGTAGAGTATCTGTAATAGATTTGAAAGAAATTCTCTTAAATTTTGATATATTAAGAAGTGCAAGATTTATACAATACTGTCTTCATAAATTAGTATTTTAATAAATAAAGCAATAGAACCAACTTAACGGTTTATATGACTATTAAATCGACAGAAAGTTAGTTATTTAAAAAATATATGAAAAGGAATTTCGTTCTGAACATTTTAAAATATTCCGCGTAAAAAATTTCCAATATTGAGAGGAGTTATGAATAAAAGCGTGTCAGCTGTTTACTGTAAATAAATTTAATTTACAACACTTTAACTTGATTTTTCTGAAATTATCTCAAAATGTTTTAAAAATATTTTTTTATGAACTTTTTTAGATTTTATACAATATTATTTCCAACCGATTGAACCAAAATGTCCTGTATATTTTCCAAAATATGTTTGTTTCCAATAATTTATTTTTTAATGTTTAAGGAATTAAATCCATTAGTTTTCAGATATTTTTCAAAAATATATATGTAACTTACAAATATATAAGACATACAAATTTAGGTTCAAATTTATTTTGAGATATTGTAGTATGTTTTAAAACCATAAGTTTCTCTTGAACTTAATTATATTTTTAGTAATCGTGTGAATTAGCCTCGATATCATTTTTGTTAACAACAAAGTGTCTCTTATATAAAAATTTCTAACAAAAACATTTTTTTATGTTTCAAAAATAAATTAGATGTGTGTAAAGATAATCATTTGTTCTAACTGTGTAAAAAAATTATGATTGTAAAACTGCTAATTTTAAAGCTAAGAGAAATCGAAAATAATAATTATTTTACATGTTTTTGACTTCATCGTATGCCCATTAGAAAATCATATTAACATTCTAATCAGGTCTCTTGATGTTATAGCTCTCCAGACGTGTTGAGTACATGTAAAATGTGTTTAACTGGAGTAAGGAATCAAAACCTCGGTTATTCAAGGCATCACTTCAAACTTTTATAATTTATAATCCATTATATCGGTCTATAATTAATATAGTGTCATTTGCTTATTTTAAATATTTAATTAATACAAGCACACAAGCACATATTAACAGTGATAATTGGACGGTATATATGAATGATGTACAAAATTGAGCGAATCAATTGCAAACCGTGTGGTTATGTATAAAAAACAAACACACAAACGAACAAACTTCTTAATTTTCAAAGCTATACAAGTTAAAAGCTATAGATATTTATGAGTCCGTGAAATAGACTCCTAGAGTTTTATGAAAAGAATTCGTTGTTAATACTAGTGGTAAAAGTTTCATTGCAACAAAAAGTAATCAATGATTCAATTTAAAATTATCCATACTTACATAATCTATTACTAAAGTTAAATATAAAAGAAAATTATTTATGTAATATCCAAGTACAGCAATAAAACGTATGAAAATAATGCAAACGATATTAAAATATTTTAAAATAAGAAATGGATAAAAGTAAAGTTTAAAGGAGAAACGCCATAATGCTTGAAAAATGTTATTTTTACCTGTTTATTATGTGATAATAGTATAAATTTAATCACTTGCTCTTAGCCGGGGGAAATAGGGCTTGAAATAATGACGTTAAAAGGTCGAAAAGGGGGGAAGGTGTGGGTTTTGATAGTTCTAAATACGACAGTATTTTTCGCTGTTATATAAAGCCTATTTATATTAATTTATTTTAGAATCGGATCGACAGTTTACGAGATGATAAACTTGACTCGCTTTGAATTTCGCCTACCCTAACTCATCAAGAATAAAAAGTGGAGGCCTTTATCCATTTCAGGTCCAACCGCTACATAAATTGGAGGACAGACGTATAACTTAATCTATTATTATATAGGGGGTAATATAAAATAAATTTATTATATTTGAGGTGTGCATAATGAAAAAAATGATATTCTAGTTTATATAAATTGAGTTTATAATTTAAAAATTTATTTTTTTTTTTTGGCTGAGGAATGAGAGAGAGATGTATGAATTCTATTTATTTTTCTCTTGGAAAATACATTTATTTTCTCAAAGAGAATATACATTTATATTCATTTATATTTATATATTCTTTATATTTTTTCAGATGTATTCTTTCATATAAGATAGATTCATCTTGATTTATACTTTAATTTCAATTAGAGTAGAATGATTTTTGAGTTTTTTAACTTTACATTAAAAATAAGTTGCTTAAATGTATAATATTTAGTTTGTAAAGGATTCTTAAATTATGAAAAGCCAAAAGGAATAATTTAAAATGCTTCATATTCTCT
>CM063509.1:7657452-7664952 GCA_032207245.1 Pardosa pseudoannulata
ACCAATATTACCGCAATCAAAACTTTGAAAACAAAACACTCTGTTACGAGTGATCCTCGGGGTCAAATGACCTTACATTTAGAACCCATCCACTCGGTGTTGTCAATCTGAATTGTAAATAGTGACTATCGATATTTTCCCGTACTCCAGAACACAATTTAAGATTGCTCTACTGGCTACTACTGATTCGTTCTGCTTTACGGGTTTTTTTTCCATGGTTTATTAGCAATATGATACGATGTTGTGCTTTTGTTTGATCATCAGCCAATTTGCTTTTTTTACACTTTCATCCGATTTTGATGATTTGAGCAATCAACAACCAGAAGATAGTCCGCGGCTGAAGAAATTTGTTTTTAAACACAGATAGTCCGCGGCCTATACGTGTGAAATTACGATTATATATATATATATATATATATATATATATATATATATATATATATATATATATACACACACACATATTCACACACATATATATATATATACACATAACATATATATACATATATACCTGTAATATATCCAAATTAATATACTTAAGCTATATCTTGAAAATTAAACTCTTTTCCATTTTTATTCCATTTAATCTTTTTTACCAGCCACAAAATCTTATCTAAACTAGTGTCCGCGAAGTAAAATACTTTTAGCATTCTCCCAAAGCTAATTCTGCATTACATGCTAAATTTCTGCCCACTCTCCACATTTTCCACCTCACCCCGGTTCACATTTCATTGATTTAAGTTCCATTTTACTCTTGAGAGCACTGACTAAGCTACTTTTTCTGGGAAAGATTCCAAATCCGCGTCTCGCTCTGGAATCCAACCCAATAATCCACACATGATTACATGGTCACCCTGCCTTTGAAAAAGTAACATATTTTCTGAACTCAATAAAAGCTGTGCTACGAATTCTGCGTGTTCTTTAAATGGAATGACCCGACTGCATATTCTTTAATAAGTTAGTTGCTTAGAATTCTCCTTTCGCAATTCTGAAATTCTATTTTAAAAAGTTAAAACCCATAAAAAATTAAAACTTAATATAAATAACACTTATACTGTAAAATAAAATGTGTGACTCTTATTGATATAAATGACGTTTAGAAAAAAAAAGAAATAAAATGTTCTGAAGTTAAACAGATATGGCTACAAATATAGAACGTGTAAATGACAGATGGAGAAATGGAACGTACACTAAAATGATTGACTATCTATTTAATGAAAAAATTCTGCGGTGTGAGATAAATAACAAATACTATCTGCTTTCAGAAATGTAGCGGACTTTTCCTTTTCGAATGTCATATTTATGAGTGTATGTGGTTTTTGTAGTTTGAAAACTCCAGATAAAAGTTTACCCTCTTTTGGAGTTTTTTCGCTTTTAAACTTCCACAAATAGCTTCGAAATCGTCCGTGGTCCATAGCGTAAATAAAAAACCAATTACGTTGTTTTGCTGCCCTGTTACGGATTTCAGTTTCCTTTCCATTAGTTTATGGAATTTCACTCAGTGCAAAGTAGTCGAAATGAAAAATTGTAGGAATCAGCGTTTTGGAGCATGATAACTTTTAAAACTCGGTACTTTTCTTTTCTGCTTAATTTTTGTTATGTTTGTTTCTCAAGATTGCTACAATGAAAACCTCGTTTATCTCTCGATTTCATCTAAGTAACTAGCATTAAGATATGTTTTAAACTTTTCCCAGAAATTGTACGGTTTTGATTTCGATTTTGTTTGTTTTTTTATTCTGCAAGCATCATTTTGTCCAGTTTCCTGAAATAAATTTTTCTTCATATACTTAATGCCATTTTTTGTGTGTTTTGATCATACAGTTTAATACTTTTATTGAATTTCTTTAATGTTTATATTATGACCTAATAAAATTAAGATTGTTGAAACTCAAGCCTAAACGGAAAATTGTCATAATATGGTGTTTCTAGAAAAAACATTCAGGTAAATTTAAGCAACATACTTTATATAAATGTTTCTCACAATTAGATTTTTGCAAAATAACAAAATTTCATCGTATTCACTCAATTTAGAACAAAGTAGTTTTTAAAAAATGAGATAGCAGTTACACTCAAGAACCAAAACGTTCTGACTACCCCTATATTTTGAAATAAACTCACCTGGATGACGTGGAAGGCGGAAGTCTTATTTAACTGCTGCTGTAGAGTCTGAAGAATCATTCTTTCACATACTTCTGTGTGTGATAGGAAAGGCTGTGGATCTAAGTGATTTTGATATAGGCCATATTGTAATGGCTCGAAGGCTCGGAACAAGTATTTCCGAAACTGCACGACACGTGGGTTGTTCCAGTTGAATGTTCAGATCAATCCCGGTTTGTCATTCATCACTTCGATGGCCGTGTCAGGCCGTCTTTTAGGCTAACAGGTACTCCCTCAATGTACAACAGGTCATACACAGGCCGGTGGTGGCGGTATTATGCTTCGGGGAACTTTCTCTTGGGCGTTCCTGGGACCCGTGGTTGTGTAGAGCAGACCACGAATGCTACAGGGTATCTGAACATCATTGCGGACCAGTTGCACCCTTACATGATCTCTGTTTTTCCAGCTGGAAAAAGAACTTTCCAACAGGACAACGCCACGTGTCACAAGGCTAAAATTGTGTTGGTGTTTTCCAAGAACATGGGCCTGAATTCCAGTTAATGTCCTGGCCGCCTAGCTCACCGGATCTCTATCTGATAGAGCACATTTGGGATATCATGTGACGGCAACTCAAAGACCACCCATTCGCAATATCTCAGATTTGAGTAACCGTTGCTTAAACATCTGGTACAATCTGACTCTGTCCATCTACCAAGGGCTTGTGGCATCCATGCCAAGGCGGGTTGAAGCTGTGTTGCTCGCCAAAGGTGAGCTAACTCGTTATTCACAGGTGGTCATCTCTTTTACATCTCTTTTACGAAAGATTATCAGATAGATTTTCTTTATCATAAAAACTTAAAAAGACTTACTTTTAAATACCAAAGAAATTTTCAATTTGTATTGATAAAATCGGATATCTTCTAAAACTTGTAATATAAAACATTTGTATATACAAAAGGTGAGATTTTTTATAAAGATTACATTAAAAAAATGTATTATTTCATTAATGTTAAAATGACTATTGTCTGTAAACTGCGTTACAATGAGTGCCAGCGTTGAGCACTGCAATTCCTTTAACTGCAAACATTACGCTAATAAAGATTTAAAGATAATACACACATTGTTTCACTTCTGCGGTAAAAGTGGAATTATGTCTGAGCTATATTTCAGCACAAAATATCCGGTTTTACAAAATTTTATCTCAACTTTGTTTATACACCTCCTGCTACAGTGCAGGTAATGAAGCATAAATTTTTATCTCCACAAAAAGTTAATTTTCTGTTCGGTAAAAAAAAGTTTTAAATGAGGCTACATATATTATTTTACTTCCCTTTTCTGGCAACAATTTAAAGCCCGTTAAGCTTCAATAGGTTTAAATTAAATCCCGCAGAGAATCAAAGTGCTGTTAAATTTGGCGAAGAGAGGAAAACCTGTATATGGATAAGCATTATCTCTACCTTTTTGCGATAGCACGGTGTTGTTTCATAGTTTTCTATAAAAAAAATTGGAAATTTATGTCGTGGAAAATAAAGATATCGTGATATTTACTTTTTTGGAATAAGAATAAATAGGTTGAAAAATTCATAATTTTTTATAAGTATAGGTGAGTTATAACATGCTTTCTATTTTCTTAAGTAGGATGCTTAAAATATCATTTTCTGTAATAGAATTTTAAATATTTTATCTAAAATACTATATATACAATGACTAATCGATTTATTTAACGCAAAACTCTTAAACATGGGAAAAAAACACTGGTGTAAAAATATAAATTTTGTTAAACAAGGATACAGTGTTCACTCGCCTCTTCGAGCTTCCTGTTTTGCGGCTTCAGTGCTTCGTAAGTTTTTCCAAAATATTCATCAAAAAATAGAAATGGAAAAATACAACAATGTCGGCAGTTACGTTGCGGAAAGGTTTTGTTTTGTTTGGAGTGTCACGGTCTACTTTTTGAAACACGACGGCTAATGAGACCTTGACCTACAGCTTAAAGCGGATTCCGAACGGCCGTGCCACCATGGAATTCGAACCCACGAACTACGGTACCGAAGGCCAGAACCCTAACCAATCGGCCATCTTTCGGCCGTTGCAGAAAGGAGCTTTATTCCATGTTGATGCATGAGCGAGAAGGATCCCTGCATGTCAAACAAAGAGATGAGTTGACTCAGAGTATATACCACGGGCTTTCGTAAAGGCTCATCATTGGCTTCCTGTGAGACATCGACCAATGAGAGTAAGAGTCTATTTATTCCTGTGAATTGATTGTCTGAGCATCATTGCAACCTCACCTAGCTTCTTCTCTTGTATTTCACCAGTCTTGTCTATGATGTTAACAAGGCATTGACGACAATATGGTTCGAGCTGTCGAATTCAGCAATTGCGTCGACTGGGTTATGTCCTTGTACAGAGGAATTTTGAAGGAAAAGAAAAAACAAAGACAACAACTACCCGTCACCATGTTTCGCTTCAAGAAACATCTCCCTGACTCTACCGTCAGCTTCTCCAGCAGAACAGTCTCCGAGTGAGCCTAAATCTTCTACGAGTCCAGTGAGAGCCCCTCCTCCGCCACCAACACCAGACTCTTCGACTCTCTCAGAAAGCAATGTTGATTGACGTATTTTACACTATAAGGTTTTGTAATTAACCTTATTAATGAGCACTGACACCTTTAAGTAAATACGTATACTATTGTACCTTTTGTCTTGAATGTGTAAAGTATAAAGACTGTTTACATATTTAAAGCATTCGTGTACCCGTATACACGAAAATTCCTAGTGGTAAATACTACTTCTCGGATTTCCAGCTTTAGCGGAAGATTCTGGCCCCCTTTAACTGCAAAAAACGCGAGGCCACTGTATTCTGTAATCTACTAGTATCAACCCTATATTTGTTTACTACCCGCTGGGAAAAATCGTATTGCCCCTATATTTGTATATAACCCAATGTCAACAATAGCCTTATTATTGTATTGTAATTGTGTATTGACTGCAGTGTTCGACTTTGAAATAAGAATAGTGCTTTCATTTAAACCTACTTAATGTGTACTCGATGTTTACAATTCAATGATTTTAGAATTCTTTTAATACAACGCGTTGTAATGTACTTACAACCTATACACCAGTGTTCGGTTACAAGGGGGAAATAGTAAATATATAATACTTTATACTGAGATTCGGACATTTATTCTGTACATTCATTTACAAATAGATCCTTGGTTATCATATATCATAATCATCAATTATTTATGTCTTATATTTACACCATAATTACTACAATTCTCTTTATAATATACTATTATTAATCACCAGGTTAAATTATTAACAGAGGCCTAAGTGACTATAAATATTATTTTATCTTTATCTCCATTAAAGGCACAAGGGAGCAGGCAGGGGCTTTTCTCAAGCGATGCGTCGGTCCTTCAGTTGGTACAGAGATTTGGTCAGGTGTTCGGACGCACGGGATGAGTCGGTGCTGGGGAGCGGGGCTTAGAATTCTTGTGCCACTTCTCTCGAATCCCGACTTCAACTCCTCTCCTTAACTTCGATTCCAAACTCCTCACCTCGGTTTTAACGCCCCTTTTTCTTCCTTTCCTAACGCTTGTTTTCGGGAAATTTTCCCACATCTGCACCCCCCTTCGGGAGTGCAGGTGGGCTCATTAAAGTAGCCCTTTTTGTGCAAGCTGACATTAATTTTTTGCCCCTGCCCCCATAACTCACGGTTACATCTCTGTGCGAGCTTGACCGTTACGCAGCCATTCCGTGATCTATACCTTATCTGCTAGGGTCCCTAAACTAGGTGTGCACAATTGGAGTCCTAAATTCCTCTAGGAAATCTCTCGCACAGCTGTGCATGCACGTGCAGACCACCTCGGGAAAGTACTTTGATACACAACGAATTAATGATATAAAATACACAAACATTAGTATGCCAGATAAATGTAAGGTAGCGTTGAAAAATATAACATAAGCTTATTCGTCAGTTTTCTTTTACAACTTACTATTCTTCATCTTTCTATAAAGCTTCTCAGCAATCTAATGGTAAATTACTAGTTATGGACAACACTGTTCAACGGACGTTTTTGGAAGATTTTGGGGGGTATGGCCCTGCATACAGAACAGAAGACGGAGAGAGCAGCAAATAATCATCTGAAGCAGATATTTGCTTCGCATCATTTCTTTGTGATATCGAGATGCGATGCTGAGGGTATGAGCATTATTCACCCTCACCCATATATTATACAGGCGAAGACTTACCCTTTTGGTAAATCTTTATTTACAATATTAACATGGGTGAGGATGAACAATTCTTATAAGCTCAACATGGCGTATCGAAACGATAAAGAAATGGTGAGAAGCAAATCCTTGCATCACATACTTATTCTCCTCTCTTCCGTCTTCTCTTGTTCTTCCTCAATGAGTCCCCGAAAGTCCGTTGAACAGTGTTTCCGGGGCCAAAGACGATTACTCCGCTTTGTAACCCTTCTTGTCCAATCGGGTCAAAGGAGTGTCACTGACCCCACTTTCTCCTTTCAGTAGATCTCTAATGATGGATACCACGTGGTGTAACTCATTGTTACAATTGGAGAACCAGAAATTATGTTATTTTGATGTCCTTAAAACAAAAATTACCAATAAAATTTCACATAGAAGTGAAAATATTGTTTTTTTTTCAAAAATAATCATCTCCTATATAATAATAGTCTAAGTTATCTGTCTACAAATTTATGAAGCGGTTGGACCTGGAATGGATACAGGCATCAATTCAAAGCGAATAAAGTTTATCTTCTCCTAAATTATTGATCCGATTCTAAAATAAATTTGTATAAATATGCTACATAACACAGCAAAAAATACTGCTTTCTTTAAAACATTCGAAATCCACCCCTTCGCCCCTTTTCGAAAGTTTAATGCCGTTATTTCGAGCCCTATTTTTCCCCGGTTAAGATCAGGCGATTAAATTTAACCATTTATCACTTAATAAATAGAAAAAATAACAATTTTTTCTAGCATTGTGACGTCATTCCTTTAACCATCTCATTTAATCATTTCATATTTTAAACTATTTTAATATCGTCTACACTATTTTAATATCTTTTATCACTGAACTTAGATATTACGTAAATGATTTTTTTTTATATTTGGCTTAACTAATAGATTAGGTACATACTTGATAATTTTATATTGAATCATCGATTATTTTTTGTTGCAATCAAAATTTTATCGTCGGTATTAACAATAAATTCTTTTCATATAAGTCTAGGAGTCTATTTCACGGACTAATAAATACCTAACTTTTAATTTATATATATTTGGAAATTAAGAAGTTTGTTCGTTTCTGTGTTTGTTTGTTATATATAACCACACGGTTTGACTAAATGAATTCAATGTAATTCTAAACTTC
>CM063509.1:7672452-7687452 GCA_032207245.1 Pardosa pseudoannulata
TTACTAACACACAAAACATTCCTTTTATCCATTGTTTTCAAACTAAGAAAATTTGCTTCACTCAATATACTATATCTCACAAACTAATAGTCCGACAGCTGTCAAATTTATACATGTGTTTTCGAAGGTTAGAGCTATCTAAAAATTATATGGATTTAATACTAGTAGCGCAATCTATCTGTCAGCCTACGAACTTTTTCTAGCCAACTGTTTTATTGAGGTTTTTTATATTAAGACATGATGGTTTATAAAATTCCGAAATTTTTTTTAAAGTTATTATAAACACAAATTTACAATGTACATCAATTAATTTTCTTTCATCGCGATCGATGGTAGAATATTTGAGTGCTGATTTTCTGTACATGATTTCAAGATCTTTGAATATGGCTGCAGGCATGCAAGCAGTATTTCCCGGTCTCATTGGCTCTTATACATAGCAAAACAGTAAATCGTATCACTCCAAACCAACCCAAACTGATATTTTTTTGCGTCCCGTAAGATTAATATGAAATGAGAGTTTTTGTTACAAAGTTAAAATTAGATTATATATATATTAATACATTATATACATATATAAATACAGTTGACAAAGCATTTGAAATCTGTAACATCAAATAATAAGTTTGTAATTATGTTTTTGTTGGGGCAATACGGTACACTGTTTGGTTACTAAAGGTTTAATGAGACTAGAATTTATTTTTAAGGCCGCTTTGAAACAACTACGAAATTCTAAATCAGCAGAGGATGACCCACCAATCCCATTACTATAAAATAACACATTTCTCTTCGCAGCTACGCATTGTTGTACCAATGAAAAATAAATTTTCAATTAAAGAGTGAAAATATTAAATATCACAACAAATATTTTTACAAACAATTACTTAGCAAAATTTAAAAAATACCTACAAAATCTCACGTCAAACTGCGAAATTTTTTCACCATAAGGCAACTTTTCAGCAGAATAAATATGGTTTCCCCTTGTGTAATATGATTATAGAGATAAATAATCTTTCCAATTTTAAACATTTCAATTCGGCGATAAAAAACGGATTTCAAAGCCGACGTAGGCGACAGATATACAAAGCTCATCTTAGTTTAGTTTTATATCACCCCGTACAAAATATTTCATAATTTTACTACACTTATTTCCGTTTGGGTGATATTAAAAATGTAAAATACCATTTCACCGAGTTAAATAAATCCCTTTAGATAAAACAGAAATAAGCGCGAGGAGGAATAAAAATCTCGTGAAAAAACACGAACTATCTGCGTATTCCAAGCTAAAATACTTCCACAATTATTTCCATTCGAAAAAGAATCGGTAAGTCTTGATTAGTATTCTGTAAAGCAGAATGTCGGTAATCCTTTTTTTTTAAAAAAAAGTACGATGCTGTTAAAAAATGGAAAAATTGTAATGCGAGATCGTGGATTTTACAGCTTTAACGAGTCATAGGATGCAGCTATATCCGGAAATCTCCACAGAGTGAATTTTCAATGTTTTTGAAAAACAGATTAAATTTCGTTTGCAGGGATGGGGTATTAGTAAAAATGCAATGCAATCCTGAGTTATCAGCAAAGAAACTTTTATTAATGGATGAAAGTCAGAATAATAGAAATTGCTATCAGAAAAAGGAAATATTAAAATTTCTTTTTTTAATAAAGGCTTGGAATAATCTTTATTTTAAAGTGCGGTTCTAGATAGCTAGGAAATGTATTATATATAGAGAAATACATATATTCAGATATATTTTTTTATTTCAAGAAAAAAAGGAGTCTAGTATAACATATAATTTTTATCAATATTGTTTCGTTTAATTACACTATGTATTTTTCTCTGCTAGTTGAATAATATTATCTAATAACTGATAATATTTTTATAGTTTAGTCTCAAAAAACACTAATCTTTATTTTTCACTAGCTGTGCACCACCAAGCGTTGCTGCTTATGAGTGTATTTAACACAATGTGTGCGGGTACATTTCGCAGCGGAACTGTACCGAGAGCTGGCGTTTTCTTCCATTTAGTTATTGAGTTAAATCTGAATAGATCGAAAATTATTTCATTTTTTAACCCACTTATCGTATTTTGTATTGAAATATATAAATTGAAATATAGAAATAACAACCATAAGATTTTTGTTAACAAAAAATATATTTTTAGCGGATATATAATAGTATCGAAAATATCAAAAGTCAAATAAAATTAATTTTTTCCGGAATCTATGTAGTAGACAAGAACATTCGGCTTCGTTTTCCTGTATATATCATTATTTTTGTACTCACCAAAAATTCGTGTTGTTACACTAACCCGTACTAACACATGACCCGCGCTCAAGTATCAATCCTTAGAAAACGTAGTAGTACGTGTCTCACATACAATGTGTTAAACGGAAATGAAAGAAAAATAATCACATGACTTTAACATGCTTAATTTAATAACTCTGCGTGTGGTGAGATTTGAACCACTGTTATCATTCCTCTAGTAACTTTACCACCGAACCATAGGCATGGAAATCAATCAAATTGCTGGGAGACACACAAACAAATCCGAGCAAAACACACATCAACCAATCAAATTTCTGGGAGACACACACAGAGATCTCAGCCAAACACATATCAACTAATCAAATTGCTGAGACACACACAGAGAAATCCGATCCAAACACACATGAACAAATCAAATTTCTGGGAGACACACAGAGAGATCCAAGCCAAACACACATCAACAAATCAAATTGCTGGGAGACACACACAGAGATCCCAGCCAAACACACATCAACCAATCAAATTGCTGGGAGACACACAGAGAAATTTTAAATTTTATATATAAATGGTGCGGGTAAAAACATAACCGGACAGTATAATATATTATGCCTTAATTTCAGGCCAAACGGAGTTACATTTTCAGGTATCTCCGGTTTCGAACAAACATTTGCATTTTTATTCATATAAATTTTTGGACTTGGATTTCGTTTACCGAAAACGAATTTTTTTTTTTTATCAGAAAAAATAATTTGAATTGACTCACTATCTGGGTGGACTAAAGTGCCCGTTATTTCTCACCTGGGGCACAATTTTGCAGCCCCCTTTTCCCTCTCCCCTATTTTGCAGATTTTCTTCGATTTTCTTTCGTCGAAATTTTTCGTATTTAAAAATAAATTCTAATATATATTTTTGCGTTCGAAATCCCCTTTTAGATTCTTTTGAAAAACATTGTGGTCGAAATCGAAGTCACGTACTGATGTGAATTTTACTTAAAAATTTATATTATCAACATTCCAAGAAGTAAACTATCTGAATCATAATTTTCTTGAATCAGTTTTAAGAACTAATTCACTCAGAACTTTCGGACTGAGCAAAATAGTTTCATAATGCTGCAGGATTCTCATGGGTTTCTTATAATTTGAAGGCTTATATACTGGACTGACTTAATTTGACCTTTCTGTCATGTCGGGAAGAAGACAAAAATCTGACCCTTGGTCACTGTTCTATGTTTTCTCCTCCCCCCTTCGAATGCTGAACGATAGCCGAAGGGTGAGAGAGCTAATCTTAAGTACATGAATGGGTTTGTCCGAATCTCATTGTAGCATCGTATGTTCGCAGCCCTTCGGAATCGGCTTTAAGCAGTAGATCCCGGTATTATTAGCAATCGTGTTGCAAAAATGTAGACCGTAGTGCTCCAAAAACCAATCCAATATCTTTTCGAATAGTAATGGTTGTGATCCCATGAGAATTTGAACTTGAATGGCTTAGAAACCCCATTATGCTTTATATTATAATGCATGATGTTTCTTTTGTATAGAATATATATGTAAATATTGTTACTTTCAAGCGGAATATGTTTCAGTAGACAACATTCTTATCCTAGGATGGTTATAAGAATGAGCCCCATCACAGTTCTATTTTTATTCTGTAACTCTATCATCCCAGAAAAATAAAACTTATGAATATATTCATCGATGATATTATTAATATCCATAAATATATATTGTATCTTCATTGATATAGGTGTAAAAAGAGTATGGAAGAATATGCACTTCTAAATAACGCAAATTAAAATTCATAAAAATTTGGAATTTGAAGACTCGTAATAAAAAATAGTATATCCGGAATAAAATCCCTTTCTTTTGATTTATGAGAGCAATAAACATTAAGATGAATCCGAGGATTTATGAATGGACGGTTTTAAATATAGACCGCAAACTCCATAGTGGCAGGATATTTAATCATGTTTTAGTTAACTTCGCAATTCATATAAGGTTAAATTATGCAATAAAGTCTACTATAGATGAAACCTTTAAGACGTATAAGATATTTAAAGTACTTTTTACAATCTAAATGTTTTCTGATTTTGATTTTAAAGATTTCATACCGTTTAAAATTTACAACAATGCTTCATAAATGAAAGAGTTAATCTATGACACCTTAATCCCATGCCAATTATTTAACTAATACCAAATTTATTTTACCAAATCTATGATAGTTTCTCATATCCAAGTATTGCTTACTCAATTAAAATTATCTAGAAATAAATTAATAAGAATTTTCTAATACTATTAAGCTTTTAAAAATCAAAAAGTATGTAAAATTTCATGCATAATTTAAAAAAAAATTATAATGAACAAAATCATTTGTGTTTTAAACCTAAATTGTAATATATTACAAAATTTTAATGAGATAATATCTTAGATTATAAACGTTTATTTATAAAGATAAGCCCTTCAAAATTAACCTAAAACTTAGCATTATGTAAATAAATGGTGGTAGATGGTAAATTTTGCAATAACAAGTGAGATTATAGTTCATAATTTTTTATATAACTTCAAGACCCATCTTTAAAAGATCAAAAGGTATTCTTCATGATAAATTTCTTTAATCATATAAGAAACCTTCAAGTAATTTTTGTTTTGAACCTTAGTAAGACTTTTAAAAATATATTTTGATTTTTTTAACTGTTCTTAGTACAATTATTACTTTTAAAAATTAAAACTACAAAGATTTGTTGAAATATGTGGTGTTAATTAATTTTTAGCATCTTTTCTAAGTGTTATCGACAAGTTATATTATTTAATATATAGTTGCAGAAGAGTTTGTTTCCGTAATATTTACTATGATTGAGACTTTTGCATTATTCAAAAATAAATTCAAAATTAATTCCTTCAAAAACATTTTGGTGACAAAGTACAATATATATAATACATTAATTAGAACTTTCATCTTTCGTACAAATCGTTATCCATAATGTAATTAAAATTCTAAATTGCAAATGAAATTTAATCTTATTTTAAGAGACAATACGACTGTTAAATAAAAAAAAATATTTTCAACAAAAAATACATGTGAAAGAAAATTTAGTTTTAAACATTTGAAAACAATCCATGGAAAAAAAAATTTCAATATTCAGAACAGTTATGAATATTAGAATGTCAGCTGTTTACTGTAAAGAAATTTCATTTACAAAACTTGATTTTTCTCAAACTGTGTTTTTTCTAGTACCCCGCATGTTATCTCAAAAAAGTTTTTAATATTTTTTCATGAAATTTTTACAGGCTTTATACAGAATAATTTTTAATCCTATTGATCCTAATATTTAACAAAAATATTTTAAAAAGTAAAATCAAAAATATGTTTTGCAATGATAACTTTTTAATTTTTAAAGAAAGAAATTAATTTTTTAAAAATATATATGTGTAACTTAACTGCATACACATTTAGGATCATAAGTTATTTTGAGATCTTATAGTATGTTTTAAAACAATATGTTTGTCTTTAACTTAATTATATTTTTAGTTAATCACGATATCCTTGATACCATTTTTGTTAACAACAAAGTGTCTCTTTAAAATTTTTTAACAAAAATGTTTTTATGTATCTCAAATGAAAGAGATGTTTGTGTAACGATAGAAAAGTTTTCTAACTGTGTTAAAAATTTATGTTTGTAAAACTGGTAGATTTCAAGTTGTGAGAAGTCGAAAATGATAATTATTTTAAATTTTTTCGACATTTAAGAGTCATATAACCCCTTAACCTTTCTGGAAGATTAATACCCTTAAACTTTCTATAAACTTTTCTAGAAAAGATAAAATCTTTCTTGAGTATTGAATCGTAAATTTCCTGAAATGTTGCAAAATGTGATCGAACAAAATGAACAATACATTGTTTAATAAAAATGCATCTTTCATGTAAAATTTGATTTTAATTTACACAGCTCAAAAATGGGTTTACTTTTTGGCCAATCCTGTATATTGGATTAAAAAAAACTCAATTAATTTAGAAAATGTTTAAGTGTTCTATAGATTTTAAAAGGTTCTATACATCACATTATACAGATACAAAAATCTATTTAAAAACTTCAATTGTAAACAAAAATATATTAAAATATATATCAAAATAAATTGTTTTATTAAATTAATAAATATATAGCAAGGAAGTGATCAAATCTTAGAAATTCTGAAAAATTTTAATCGTTAAAATTTGTTAATTTTTTCCCCTTTTACCGTTAAGTGAAGTTTGGTTTGGTTTGGAGTGCTACAGTCTACCTTTTGCAAAACGAGGGATAATGGAACAGGGACCTACAACTTAACTTCTGTTCCGAACGGCTACGAATATCCATGCCACTGTTTCCCTCGAACTCCAGTACCGAAGGCCAGCTATCTTTCAGCCACCGTTAAGTAAGATGTATCTTTCCTTACAACCAATTTAACAACATACCATATACAAAACGACATACGTGATTAGTTACTGGTCAAACACTGTTGCATCTTGGGTGGCATGTATTACCACGTCCACCATATTTGCCTTTCCTGGTGTCATGAGACTACCTTTTATTCGTTCCTTACAAAACGCATTATGATGTAGAACATCATTTATGATGTGAATATGAAATTGCTCATGGAGTAATTTTTTTTCTGGAAAAGATACAAGCTTTCTTGAGTGTGGTATCATAAAGTTGACTGAGAAGTGGAGAAAGGTGTTCGAACAAAATGAATATTACAGTGTTTAACAACAAAAAAAAAAACACTTTTCCCATGAAAAAAAATTGCTTTTAATTTACACAGCAAAAAAAAAGGCATTTACTTTTTGGACAATCCTATATTTTAGATTTAAGAAAAACTCGATTATTTACGAAAACGTTTGTGAATTCTACAGATTTTACAAGGTTAGGTAGACCGCATTATGCAGGTCGAAAAATCTGCTTAAAATCGTCAATTAAATACGAAAGTATATTAAAATATATATTGAAATAAATTGTATTATTAAATAAAAAAAATACATAGCATGAAAAAGATCATATCTAGAAATTCTGAAAAAAATTTAATCTTTAACATTTGTTAATTATTTCTCTATTCGCCGTTAGTTTAGATGTATCTTTCCTTACAACCAATTTAACAACATACCATATACGAAGCAACATACCAGTTTAGTCACTTGTCAAAAATTGTTCCCTCTTTGGTGGCATGTATTACCAAATCCATTATATTTGCTTTCTAGGTGCCATCAGACCACCTTTTTTTTGTTCTTTACTAAATGCTTTGTATTGTAAAACCTCTCTGATGATAATTACATCAATTTGCTCATGGAACAGTTTCTTTTTTCTGGAAAAGAAATAAACTTTATTGAGAGTGGAATCATAAAGTTGCCTGCGAAGTGGAAAAAGGTAATAGAACAAAAGGAATATTACATTGTTTAATAAAAAAAGTTTTCCATGAAAGGAATTGCTTTTAGTTTACACAGAGAAAAAAATGTGCATTTTCTTTATGGAGAATCCTAAATATTATATTAAAAGAAATCGATTAAGTACGAAAGCATTTTAATTTCGACACAGTTTTATCTTCTGAATGATTTACTAACTTAAAACACACCTAGGGATGACATAAAACTAAATAAAATATTTTGTGACGATTGAACAAGCTATTTAGAAAACAAACACAGAACATGTATACAAACATAGAAATCATTATGCATATAAAGTCTATCAAATATTATAGTAATCTCTTTAATACATATTTTTAAGATTCATCACTTATATTGCTTATAAATACTTCATAAAATTTTAAATATGAAATTATTTTTTAAACTCATTACTTAGACTAATATTTTCTCAGAATTTTTAAATTTGGTTTCAAACTTTATCAAATATTCGATACGAAGAATATAATATTGTCTTAACTATTTTCAAAAAAATTATCAACTATTTCAAAATCTTCTTTGGTTTTAAAAAAATCAATTTATGGAATTATTGAAAGTGAAAACTTAAAAGAAAATAATGTAATGGTTACAAAAGAATGCTTTAGATAAATCAAGATAACATATTAGAAATAATTCTAATGAAATGTTTGAAATATTTCGACGATATTTTCTTTATGTGTTTCGTAAGAATACAGGTGAAACTTTTTATTCTAACATTGTTTACGAATGTATAAATGCATGAAAACATTTTGTAGCAACACATTTCCTAATTTCAAATAGACAAAAATCATTTGTTATATATATATATATATATATATATATATATATATATATATATATATATATATATATATATATATATATATATATATATATATATATATATATATATATATATATATATATATATATATATATATATATATATATATATATATATATATATATAAATATATATATATATAAATATACACTCACACATATGTGTATACACATATATAGGTATATATACATATATAGTATTTATTAGGATATTTTGTATCAATTTATTTCTTTTTTTAATTTTTGTTTTAAGAATAATAGTTTATATATATATATATATATATATATGTGTGTGTGTGTGTGTGTGTGTGTGTGTGTGTGTATACATATATATGTATGTCGCTCTATTTATACAAATATTTTAACCTTACAAAGAGGCATTATTTTTGCAATAACTGAGAAAATTTTAAGCTCTGAAGGTAAAGAGTTTTAACCTTTCCACTGTCTCGAACTGTTCATACTTATTGAATGTTTTTCTGAAGAAAATATAGTGCTCAAAGAAATCTTAAATTTTGTTCGAGCGATCGAAGGCGAGATTTAAAACTATCAAAGTTTGCACAATATCCCTAAAGCTTTCAAAATTCTGGAGCTGTGAACCTTTTGAAAAAGAAAACTTTGTGAAACTTTACAGTGACTTACAGTTGTTTGAATTTTTCTCTGTGTTTTCGGATTCTAAGCAACTTTTAAAAGTGTATCCGAAGAAGTGAAAGAAAATAAAAATTTTATTAGTTTGTAAATGTGAGACTTATTTATATAAATCCCAAAAGTAAATTTATTTTTTATATTTGATAACTTTACTTTCGCAATATACTTATTAAATTTATATAAATTTATTTGATTTCTTTTTAAAATGACACAGTATTTCTATATATAGAGGAAGCAGTTTTATGGGAATAGAGTTAAAATTCCTTTATTTTGAATTATATCATAAAATTATAAATTATACAACGCTCGTCTACAGTGCTAAAACTTTATAAAGGTATGAGTTCAGAAATGAAGGTTTTGTTATCGTATTTTTAAGATGTAAATAAAATTCAATCTGAAATGAAATATTAAACTACAGAGAAGAAATGGCTGTAGATTCAGTTATTTCCTTTGTGTACAACTACTCAAAAGCATATATATTAGGATAAAATTAACTCTATAATATTCGTTTACAGAACAAAACAGATATTTTATTCGAATTTCACAAAAAATCTAATTTGGATTCACATGAAATCTAATCCCCTATATAATAATAGCCTAAGTTATCTGTCCGTCTGTCCTCGATTTTATGAAGCGGTTGGACCTGGAATGGATAGAGGCATCCATAGTTAGCAAAATTCAAAGAGAGTAATGTTTATCTTCTCCTGAACTATAGATAAGATTCTAAAATAAATTGGCATAAATATGCTTCATATCAAAGCGAAAAATACTGCCTTCGCTTAAACGTTCGAAATCCACCCCTTCCCATCTTTTCGTGATTTTAATGCCATTATTTCAACTCCTATTTTCCCCGGTTAAAAGCAGGCGATTAAATTTATCAATTTATCACATAATAAATAGGTAAAAATAACATTTTTCTAGAATTATGACGTCATTCCTTTAAACATCTCATCGAATCATTTCTTATTTTAAATTATTTAAATTATGCCTTATTTTGATACGTTTTATCATTGAACTTAGATATCACGTCAATAATTATCTTTTATATCAGGCTTAAATAATAGATTAGGTACATATGTGATAATTTTAAATTGAATAATCGATTATTTTTTGTTGCAAGATAATTTTCAGCCATAAACCAACCATTTTTTTACCTGCCTCATAAGGTACTTTAGAATTTTGGAAAATTAAAATTTTACTGATCCCGTCATATGACGGGCTATATACTAGTTGAGTTGATATTTTGAAAAATCATGAGGGCAAGGGAATTTTTTCCAGCATTGAAATCTCCGAAGATGCATTTTAAATTTTTCTTTGTAAAAGTATTCTTTAATGAATAATTTACAAAATTTTTTTAAATATGTTATTTTCGTAGAGCACGCATTTTCTAATAAAACTTTTAATATTTAGGCTTTAAATTCTTTTACTTGTTACATGCTTGATATTTGCTTTTTTGATCCATATAATGTAAAATTCATAATTCAAAAATATAGTTAATGATAACAATGAATAACAACGAATATTATCTGGTAAGGACTTTTATCAATAAATATTTACAAAAATTCATTCAATTTTTTTTAAATTGTCAATACAAATTTACAAAAGTGAAAATTATAAAATTTTTACTTTGAAAATGATTAAGTCCACTACGAAAAATATTTTTATCTTTCTAATGTATTATATACTACATATCCATCTTTTAACCCTCTAAGCGGTTCGCACGTACAATTCTGCCAAACCGATGATGTCTTCAAAACGTACAATTTTCGACCTCCAAATACGCTCCGAAAATGGATGTAATGCACATTTCTGCCAGTGCTTTCTTCATGAAGTTTTGCGGTAAGAGGGTCTGATCTGTTGTTTAGGAACTGCACCCCTCTTTGACTGACATATATAGAGGGATGCACCCCTACTCCCTGAGGCAGAAAGAAGCTGATAGCTTTTCATGGCTTTGTAAATCTTTATTTCGAAATATTTCGTTTGTGAAAATAGATGTATCTTTAATTGCACCCCTTAAATATCTTGGATGACTTTCGTAAAAAAAATATAAATAAGTCTCTCAAAGATTATTTTATTTGTAATTTTAGAATCCATTATTTCTTATATTATGATCTTCGAGACTTGACGAGCTTAATGCGTATTAAAAATTAACAATCTATAATATCTATTTATATATCTATTTATAACTGGTAGTAAAGGGACAATAACGAGGGTGGGTTTCCCGTATTCCGTTCTAGTTGACAAAGATTGAATTAAAAATCATAGAACGCTTTAGACATTGACGCAGTAAACCTTCAGCGTATTTTTGGAGACCTTTATTCCTCGATGTGTTCCACTTGGAGGGTTAAGTAATGGTTTAAAAACAATAACATTATAATATTAAATCCATTTAGTAAGTACATTAGCGTACAACAATTTTTCAAATTAAACAATTATTTCCATATAACATAAAATAGAAAAATTTTAAAGAAAACGTCTTATGATATTTATAATAATACAAAGTGTTTATGAAACCGGGGTTTTTTAGATAGACATACTTAACATATTTGAATATTATAATAAGTTGTAAACGCAACACTTTTTTTAAAATTTTTCAATTAGTTCTTTAATAATGTAAAGTATCAAGCTCAATCCGCCGAAGAAATAATGGGTTAATTACACTGAAATTATGAAGTATATTATGAAACATATTATAAATAAATTAATTATAATGGTTAAATCCACTACAAAAAGATTGTAGCTTTATAATGTATTATACTACATATCTATCTTTTATACTAATCTATTAAAAACAATCACACAATAAGATTAAATCAATTTAGTATGTAAAATAAGAAAAGCAAGTACGTTAATATGCAACAATATTTTTTTAAATGATTCAAATTAAACACTTATTCAAAAAACGACTAAATATTTATTTCCATATAACATAAAATAGATAAATTTTAAAGAAAACATCGCATTATATTTTTTAATAAGGCAACGTGTTTATGAAACCGGGGTTTTTTAGACAGACATAGTTAACATATCTGAATAATATAATAAGTTGTAAACGCAACGCGCTTTTTTTAATTTTTTAATTAGTTCTTTAATAACGTAAAGAATAAAGCTCAAGCCTCCGAAAAAATAATGGGTTAATTATACTAAAATAATGAAGTATATTATGAAATATATTATAGATAAATTAATTGTAATAGTTAAGTCCACTACGAAAAGATTGTAGCTTTATAATGTATATAAATAATAATATAATAATGTATAATATATACTACATATTCCATCTTTTAACTAATATTTTAAAAACAATCCGATTATGAGATTAAATCAATTTAGTATGTAGAAAATAGAAAAGCAAGTATATTAACATACAACAATATTTTTAATATGATTCAAATTAAACACTTATTCGAAAAACGATTAAACACTTATTTCCATATAACATACAGTAGAAAAATTTTAGAGTAAAAGACGTATGATATTTTTAAAAAGAAAAGTGTTTATAAAACCGGAGTTGTTTAGATAAATTAACATATTTGAATAATAAAAAGAGTTGTAAACGCAACGCGTTTTTTTATTTTTTAATTAGTTCTTTAATAATGTAAGGAATAAATAATGGGTTAATTACACTAAAATAATGAAGCATTTTATGAAACATAATAGATAAATTATTTCTTGCTCTGTTTGAGATATTAAATCACATGTTTGTCCTTAGAACATATTTTGATAGTTAAACATCGTCTAAAAAGTCGTTAATAATTCACGTACATACAAGGCATTCAAAATAAAATTATATAATGCAGCAACTGGCTGAAAATACAGCAAAAAATAAATAAAAGGTACATAAACAGCAACATGTATAAACGCAAATACACTCAGCCAAAACATTATGATCACCCCTACATTTTGCAATGAACAAGCCTGGATGACGTGGAAGGTACGTGATCAGATGGAAGCGGTATTAACTCTTGCTGGAGAATCTGAAGAATCATTCTTTCACTTACTTCTGTGTGTGATGGGAAAGGCTGAGTATCTAAGCTATTTTGATAGAGGGCAGATTGTAATGGCTCGGAACAAGTATTTCCGAAACTGCACGACTCGTGGGTTGTTCGCGATCTACAGTTGTTAGTACTTGTGCAAAGTGGATGAATGACGGTGAAACCAGCAGTAGACGACATGGTGTTGGATGTCCACACGCTATCAAAGAAAAAGGTCGTCGTACACTGTCTTGCATGGTGAAGAAAAACCGAAGCCAGACAGTGGCTCAGCTAACAACCAATACAATGCAGGGCCAAATAGAATAGTATCGGAGCACACTGTTCAGCGGACACTGTTGGATATGGGGCTACGCAGAAAACGTCAAGGCAGGTTGAAGCTGAGTTGCGATCCAAAGGTGGGCCAACTCATTATTGACAATTGGTCATAATGTTTTTGCTCTTGAGTGTAAATTGAAAACATAATATATTAAGAAAATGGAAATATAGTACAGATATAGTGAGCTTAAACATAGCTTTTTAAATTTAAAACACGAAAAGAGCTAAGATCGA
Organism: Pardosa pseudoannulata; assembly: GCA_032207245.1. NCBI lineage: Eukaryota > Metazoa > Arthropoda > Arachnida > Araneae > Lycosidae > Pardosa > Pardosa pseudoannulata. The sequence continues at coordinate 7,686,151 of CM063509.1, forward strand.
CAAATAAAAGTGATTCTTGATAGATTTTACAATCTATATAAATAACATACTTCTACAAAAATGTCATTTTATGAAAATTATTTTGCAAATTGAACTGAGACTTTCTAATCTTCATGTAGAATGTATGCATTAGAATATTGAAATTTCTTCAGACAAACACGTGGAGAAAAAACGGCAGGGAAGAAATGAAAATTATGTCAAATATTTTATCATGTTACATATCTTATGTTATATATATGTAGTTCATGTTAAACAAATATTAACTTTCTATATTTTAACTTAGCGTATAATAACATTGACAGAAGTCGTTCTAAAGTATTTTATGTACATATCAGATTAGGTTATAGGAAACCATGTTTATAAAACGGTAATCATGTTTGTCGAGTTATAATTAAAAACTATCAGTAATGAGGGACTTAGAGGTGAGCAAGACCATGATGTCCCCAAGGTATTTTAATTTACATACTTTGTGTAGTAAATAAGGATTGAATCATGTCTATAAATCATCCATGGTAGCTTAATCCGAAAAGGTATCGATTTAATAACCGGATAATTGCACATTCGAGGTTCCAGTTGCAAGAAGTCTGCAAAGTTCATTAACCCCATAATACAAAGTTCTTTCTTTACAAAGGCCATTCAAAAAAGCAATTTTTTAAAGAAAAAATACAATTTAGAACGTTGAATTTTGAATATATATATATATATATATATATATATATATATATATATATATATATATATATATATATATATATATATATATATATATATATATATATATATATATATATATATATATTATACTTGAATAAGTAAGTGTTATAGCTTATAGTCCGATGTAAATGATGAATATCAATAAAGTGATTCTTATTTTTGCTTTCACATTGTTATTTTCAATTCTAGATTGCATTCGAGTGTGAAAAATTATAGCAACATAAAGTACAACGCCCCTCGAATTATCTCGAGTGTGCACAGTTTGGCCAGTTAAGCTCGATCGAGTTAAATCGAGCTTTCACTTTAAGGGGTTAATAGTGGCTTGACACATAAAATAGTTGCTTATGTTCAACATCCTCTAAATTCCCAATTGATTCCTTTCAGGCTGGCAGATCCTTTCTAGGGCTTGGACCCTTCTTGTTAGTCCTTCCTTCCAATTTACGATTAATCACTTTGTGTTGCTTCAGGGTGTTATGTTGGCTGTCTGTACCGCAAATATCTACGTTTTCACGTTTTGTTTCTATGTTCTACGGTATTGGTGAATGCTCTAAAAGACAAATTCCCACGCATTTGAAGTAATCGTAACCC
>CM063509.1:7692452-7699952 GCA_032207245.1 Pardosa pseudoannulata
AAAAGTTGATTATAGTTTATTTAATAAAACATTTTTTTCTAAAATTTAAATTTAAAACATGATTTTCTATATTTTTTACATTCCAATGGTTTTCAGCTGAAATCTATGTATAAATTTAAACAAATTATATCACCTGAAAGCTTTGCATTATTTCTGAACTTTGGAAAATTTTAAAGAGGAATTCCTATTAAGAGTTATAATTCATTGTTTAACAAATGAAGGATAAAACCTTATATAAATAAATTCAAAATATCTTTAGTGTTATTGAAATATATATGTGCTTCAGGTTTCATTTTAACTTTATGAAATTTTAAGGATATCCTAGATTAGGTAATTTCTACGAAATAAAATTTTGCTTTATGCTAAGAAATAAGCTATCAGATTCAATCCTAACAAAGTTCTTTTCTCTTCTGATATGAATAATATATTCAACTAAAAAAAAAGTGCTTGCAAAAACCGGATTTGGAATTTCACATGAGATTTCCAATAGAATTCTTTTTTAGAGTAAAAAAGAAGAGAACTTCACAGCAAATTCTGATTAGTATTCTCTGAAGCAATGTGAATAATTCATTTTTCGAAACGAAAGCTAAAATGAAGCTGAATACAAAACGAGATGCATGAAATATTAAAAATAATTCGGAAAAATAGAAATGATAGGTAGTACATGAAATGCTTAAATTACGAATGATATTTTAGCACTTTAAAAATCTATCTCATGCTTTGCGATGAACTGTTTATTTTACAATCACTTTAATAGAAAGAGTAAAAAGTAACAAATAAGGAACTTAATATATAAATTTATATATAATTTATATATATATATATATATATATATATATATATATATAATTATAATATAATTATAATTATGTATAATTTATATTAAATACATATATTATATATGTTAACTTATATATATTTATTTATATACAATATTTTATTTATAAATTTATAAGCACTTAAATATTTATAAATTTTTAAATATTTTCAATAAGAACAGTAAAAAATAACAAAGAATGAAGTTTTTATACTATAATGTTTTAAATATTTACTTTTTGTTCTATCTCATTTCATGTGGATTTGTTATCACTTCTATTTGAGGAAGTTATCTCTTGTGTGAATTGAAATTTCTAATGAGTACCAAACGCAAAAAATATTTCTAATGGTCAACGTATTTATAAATACAACTAAATGACTGAAAATTCATCCCAATAACTTAGAAATGATAAGGATAAAAATTCCAATAACATACTTTGGGTCAACTTACATCCTATGACTTCTCAAATTTCTAATTTTATCGGAGTTAAAATGAAGAGGGTAGGAGGTAGAACTACAAAACTGCAAAGAACAATCTCGCCAACTATTTCCTTTTAAGGCTTAAATTAGAAATGCTTTTTTAACCCTAAATTAGTATATCAGAGATTTTCAACTGGCAAATCACGGAGCAAAATAAGCTAATTTTGCATCTAGCAAATATTTTGGCAAAATAAATTCTAGGAAAAAAAAAACCTTTTTAAAAAATAATCTTATTTTTTAAAGCCCAACACGACAAGCTGATTCAGAAAAAGTTTTCTTTACTTACATAAAGTAGTAGTCTTATTATCGTTCAATTCTAGTCAAAGTCTAGTGGAAATCTTACAGTTACTATGGTTGTTGAATTTCAATTTATAAAACTTTGAATTTTAAAGATTTTTTTTATATAAAGAATATTACTAATGTTACATGTATGACACTAAAATCTTTCTGAAAATCATTTTTGATATAAACAAATTTGATACAAATTGAGTCGTTCAACAATATTACTTACCTCCTTGTCTGTGGAATAAATTTGAGAACAACGTACCTAAAATTGAAAACAAATTGTTTTCTTTATTTTTGTTCGTTATTATAAGCAATATGTTAGAAATATGTTTTTATAAATACAACATTTTAAATGAAATAACTACTATATTCAATATTTTCACATACAGGAGAAATGATAAGGGATTACAGTAATTTTTGATTAAATTATCGCAAAATAAATCTATCTAGCTGATTCGCATTAAGCCTTCGTTCTGGGTAAGTTTCCAAATATAGTTTCAAAATAGCTACTATATTTAAAAGTCGTAATCAAAATGTTAAATAAACCTCGTGTGCTGCAAATTGCCGATGAATATACGTTAATTAACAGTAAATTGTGTAGCGGAGAGAATGGATGTGGGATTTGCAACCTTTCTAAAGGAATTCCTGACTCCTATTTAGCTCTGAGGGCATCCACCGGGAATCAGGATTATGACATGAATATATACAGCAATCCTTATGGAAGGTTAAAAATCCTACACTACCTCCCACATATACTGTGTGTCAGGATTGCTTCATTAATGCAATTTGAAAGGGAAGATCCCACAGTTTTTTTACTAATACCTTGTTAATAGCACTACTAATATATATAAAATATATATGTTATATTATATATAAAATTATATTAATATATATATAATATATAAATATAATTATAATTATATTTATTATATATATATATATATATATATATATATATATATATATAATAATATATATATATAATATAATATATAATAAAGTATATTATATTATTTATATATATTTATATTTACATTTATATATATTTATATATAATTATAATACAATTATTATATATATTAAATATATATATATATTATATATTATATATAATAATTTATATATATTTGTATACAATATTTTATTTATAAATTTATAAACACTTAAATATTTATAAATTTTTAAATATTTTCAATAAAAACAGTAAAAAATAACAAAGAATGAAGTTCTATACTATAATATACTTTTAAATATTTACTTTCTTTCTGTTTCATTTCATGTAGATTTGTTATTACTTCTATTCGAAGAAGTTTTCTCTTGTGTGAATTGAAATTTCTATTGTGTACCGAACGCAAAAATGCATTTCTAATGGTCAATGTATTTATAACTCAAACACCACTAAGTGACTGAAAAATTTTCCGAATATCTCATAAATGGAAAGGTTAAAATGGTTCAATAGCATATAGTGGTTAAACGTACATCCTATGACTTCCCAAATTTTTAATTTTAACAGAGTGAAAATGGAGGAGGGAGGAGGTAAAACTGCAAAACTTCAAAGAACAAAGTCACCAAATATTTCCTTTATTACATTTTTATTGAATTAAGTACTATTAACTTATTATTAAAGATACTAACATTTTGAAGGAAAATGGCCCTAACCTCTTCCAGATACCAATAAATCAATTGCTCTCATGTGTCATCCGAAAGATTAATATGGGATTTCGAAAATGCAATTTATGAAAAAGTTTATTTCTATTAGTCGGCTGATACCGCTAAATATTTGTAAAACTGCAATGTCTCAGACGTGCTTTAGCGATCGTTTGGCGATGCATATTTGGATAATTTTCTTAGTAAATATTCTAAATAACTCATCATTTCGTTCTATTTCGTGTTTCCTTTGATCATAAATTGTGAGTAGTGGCATCAGACACTCTACGAAAAGAAATCCGATTTGAAATGTTTATTAATAGTACTGACTGAAACTAATTGTAATCAAAATTTAATAACCCACACATTTATTTGTATAATATTTAAAACTGTTATACCAACAAAAGTTCTTTTGTAAACCAGATATTAGGTTGCAGACTTAAATTTTATTAAGAAAAGATTTGTTCATATGACTACTTTAAAGCTTTGTTAGGTGCAATTAGTTTAAATTTTTGAATTAAAAATCAAAATTTGTAGCATTTTTTAAAGTGTCTATAATTTTTGCTTTTCAGTTTGTTAAATGTATTTTGTCATTTTACTATTGCTGTTAGAATCTCAAATTAGTATGTTGGGCAGATGGCGACATTTACAAACATTTACTAAAATGGTACATAAAATGCTATTTTTTTAAATTTTTTGGCATATATGAAAAAGTGTCTATTTCAAGTGTCTATTATTTTTACTTTTCAGTTTGTTAAATGTATTTTGTCATTTTACAATTGCTGTTAGAATCTCAGATTAGTAAGTTGGTCGGATGGCGACATTTACAAACGTTTACCAAAATGGTATAAAATACTATTTTTTTAAATTTTTTGGCATATCTAAAAAGTATGTTACTAAGAAAATGATCAAAATAAATGTATTGACACTATATATTTACTAAAACAGAGCTAAAACAAAAATGCTCATTTGTGTACAGTTCACAAAAAAGATAACTGTTTTCAAATAGGTATAATAAAAATTGGCGAAAACTTGGTAATAATTACTTTCTTAAATTACTCCTATTAATACTACTAAATATTATCGGAAATTCCGTGAATATAATGAATATAATTTAATAAAATATAACAAAATTTTTTAAATACCTGAAAAATAATACAGTTAGTAGTAATAAACTCCCAATTATTCAAAAGAACACAAGAACAGCGACAAGAACAGATCTAAGTATGGCAGACTAACATTTTTAATGATTTCTCCTTGACCACACAATTTTTAAGGCTATTTTTTAAGAATTTGGAGCAGTTGGCTTTAACTACTGAGGGATTAATTGAAAACTTAATATAAATGCTCGGTTTCTAATTGGTTTGAGTTAATTAAGTAAGGGTATATAATTATATTACAGTGGTTTATTATTCCTCATTTAACGTCGTCAAAAAATACAATGTTCGGATGGAATGCCTTTGTGTTTTAGTAAAAATTGCCAATAATTTCACCAAAATTTTCAAAGGGTATGCTATTCTTAAGTATTACCAATAATTACATCATAAATTTTCTTTAAATAGATTAAAAAAATTGTAAGAGGTGCATTATAGACGCCGGTTCCGTTCGTCATGTTTTATATTGTCTACCTACAGAAAAACGCGTGTTTTGGAAAGTCGCCAAGTAGAAAAACATGGCGGCGGTACTCGTTTTCTGAAAGATCACAAAAAAAAATGGTGGTGGTCACATGGCATATTTGAAACACAACATTAACAAAACTAAACTTTAAAAGAAAAAAAGACAGATTAAAAATTTAAAGAATTATTAAAATAAAATTAACATAATAATAATCATTTTTTTACGTTATTTAAAAAATAAATAACATATTAGTAATATTTATGATGTATATCAGATTCGGAATACCGTTATTCCCACACACTTGAAGTTTAGAATAAAATGCAAAACCCATCTCACACCTAAGAATATCCTGATATTTTTTTTAACAATTTCAAAAATAGTAAGAACCGAAATAACTACACGAGTCATAATTAAATTACTGAATCCCAGAAAATAAGAATAAAACTAAAATGTTCCACACCAAAGCATTTTGTTTAATTTAGAATATCCTGATACTTTTTAACATAACTCTATAATACATTTGCACTGATATTATAGATAAATTTACAGAAAAGCATTTAACTCTGCACATTTTACATTTTTTATAACGTCTAGAAATAAATGAAAAAGTGCACCAACTTTAAAAATCAATAATCGGGTCTTATACTTATGAAAGCTATATATAATTTTCACTTAATAATTATACACACATTATATACATATATATGTATTCAATACTCATACTTTTTAATAGTGAGAAATTACTGAGATTTCTAATGATAAAAAAAAATTCTTAGATACTTACAAAACAATGAAGTTCTTTAAATATTATCGATGTTACGTGAAATTTCTCAAATATTTGCTTTAAAGTCATTTTTTAAAATAATGTTCATTAAAAGTTAAGCCTCACTATTTATGAAAGAGCTAAAATTAAACTATTCTAAGCAGTTGAAATTTTACTGTAAACGAGTTGAGCAGCATTTTATTTCGTTTGCTTGTCATCCAGATTTATTAACTTAATATTATAGGAATTTTGGGTGCTACTCTACTGTAGAGATATTTCACAGACGACCGCGTGTCATAATGAAGTCAGAAATCCTGATTTTGACTCGACAGATAAGGTAATATGTAATAGTTTATAGGAATACAAGTAAAAGTTCACCAAATTTAAAACTCACTAATGGACCTGCACATAAGTAAATCATTTATTCGTTGTATTTAAACATGAATGATTTAGTTATATAAAAATAAAATTTTAAATAATGAAACCTATAGCAACATGGTAATTGTGAAATATAAAAAATATTGGTGAAATATGGAGACTTTTATTTAAAATAAAAATATCGTCAAATTAAAATATAAAATTATATTTATCACGGAATAAACATTTGGTTTAAAATATCAAAACCAATAACAATAAGATAGTTTTTGTTTAAGAAATGGCAATTGTGAAATACAAGCAAATTTTATAGAACATGGACAATTTATAATTACTGAAAATAAAATCTCGCCAAGATAATAAAATAGAAAAAATAATGATTTTCTAAAAAAAACAAAATTAGTTCAGAGTTTAGCAGATTCAAAAATATTCTTACATGCATATATATTTTCATAAATAGATTTCTGTACACTTTAATTATAACATACTAGATAAGTTTGTATATTACACTAAATGCCAAATAGCAGATGATAATATTGCCAACGTTGAATAACACTTTCACTTTTTGACGCCAACTCAAGAACAAATTTTGGGTGCTACTCTATTCTAGAGGTATTTCCTAGTGAACAGCGTGTCATAATGACGTCAGAAGTCATGATTTTGACTCGCAAGATAGGGTAATATTTAAAAGTTTCTAGGGATAAAAGTAAAAGTGCACCAAATTTAAATCTCACTAAAGGACCTGCACATAAGTAAATCATTTATTTAAACATGAATGATTTAGTTATATAAAAATAAAATTTTAAATAATGAAACCCATAGCAAGATAGCAATTGTGAAATATAGAAAATATAAGGCAATTTGTCGCAACGTCACGAACTACTATAATGCCCTTCCCATTCAATTTCATGTTTACAATAAACAATAGACAAACAATAAACTGCCCTTTCGTTTGAAACTAAAGCCAGAATTGTCATAATTTGAGAATTTAAATCGCCTTATAAAAGTATCATCAAAATAAAATATAAAATTATATTTTTCACATAATAAACATTTAGTTTGAAACATCAGAACCCATAACAATACGTTAGTTTTTGTTTAAGAAATGGCAATTGTGAAATACAAGCAGATTTTATAGAACACGGACAATTTATAACTACTGAAAAAAATATCTCGAAAAGATAATAAATTAGAAAAAATAATGATTTTCTAAAACAAAAATGAGTTCATCGTTTAGCAGTTGCAAAAATATTCTTACATACATATATATTTTCATAAATAGATTTCTGTACACTTTAATCAAAGTATAGTAGATAAATTCGTATATTACACTAAATACCAAATAGCAGCCTATAATAATGCCAACGTGTAAAAACACTTTCAATTTTTTGACGTCAACTCAACAACGAATTTTGGGTGCTACTCTACTGTAGAGATATTTCACAGACGACCGCGTGTTGTAACGACGTCAGAAGTCGTGATTTTGACTCGGCAGATAGGGTAATATGTAATAGTTT
>CM063509.1:7704952-7707452 GCA_032207245.1 Pardosa pseudoannulata
AAAATCTTCTCTTCAATTAAGCAAAAAATTAACAAAGAATTACGTGTGAATTGTAATTTAGAAAAGAGGAGTAAACTACAGTGCACCCGTTTAAACCAATTAAAGTATGCTTGATATGTCATAGTGGCACTTATGTTCTAATTCAAAATTTCCCAAATATAAGCCAAATATGAACAAGAACCTGCATTACATTCCATTGCGGCCCTAGGTTCCTTGCAAGGTTGTAAATTCTGATAAACTCAATGAAGAGTAGATTTCAGATTTTTATTCCATTAAATATTCGTTACAACTGCTGCAAATAAAAATCAAACACACAAACACACACATAGATATCAATGTTCAAAGTCATATATATATTTATAATTATTTTCTCTAATCAAAATAATTATGTAGCCCCTATATATTATTGTTACTTGCCTGGGATACAGGGCAAAGGACAAGCCTAATCAGCTAACATCAATAAAGAATGCAGTTGAGCTATTGAAAGAGAACTGCACAGGTCTAATCAAAATTTTATTTTAGAGTTGCTAAAACGGATATGTTTACTCGTCAACGACAGACACGAGAAAGACACAAGAATCACACTGGTCGAACAGAGGTACACCCAAGAGTGAAGACAGAGAGGATTTTCCCAAGTGACAAGAAACTAACTCAGCGAATTTAAGAGTTAAGATCAGAAAAACCCGGAGCCATTTGCCGGCGGCAGCAGGAAAACGTGTTGAATGGATAGAAAATTTACATCTATAGGATAGAAAGCTTCGAGAATTGTATCGAAATGATCTTAAGTTTAGGACGCTGCTTTGATTAAGACATTTAGAGGTTGGGAAAGGAATGTTTTTAAGGAATGAGAATGGGAGAGAGGAGGGTTTTATAAAAATTTTAAAGATAAATAATTTTGATGTATTACATATATATATATATATATATATATATATATATATATATATATATATATATATATATATAATGAAATAACTATAACTGCAACATCCCTTATACAGTTCCATATACATTATCGAACTCAAATTATACATTATTGTAGCACATTATTCAAATTTTATATGAAATTCTACCATGTGTTTGAGTTAAGAATTTCCATTTTTTTCTTTTTGCTTTGTTACCACAATTCAAAAACCTGATATATTTAGGTGAATACATAATGTGCATTTAAATATATAATGCGAGATATTTTTATGCTCATTCCTTACTCAGTCAACTGAAGAGAAGAGATCCTTATAAATGACTATGAAAATATTCATGAATATTTTTTTCAGAGAAAATGATGAAAAGTTAGAATATTAAGCTCATTACTAATGTAGATAGTTCGAAAGTACCATGGAACATTAACTATTTGCTTAACGGTGATTTACTACAAAGACGAAAAATCGATTTATTATTAGACGCTGGATGCGTACGAACAGGGGAGGTTTGCAGAGCAGTAAATAAATGGAAGGATGCTATTGCAAATTAGCAATTTGTTATTCATGCATAATTTACCATTTATGAAAGGTAAAGATGTCTTTCAACCACTCGAAAATTTTTGTTTTCATCTTAAAGGAGTTTGTGGAAAGGACGGAATGTTCCAGAAATATTGCATACGGGATAATTACCAGAGTGTAAATAGGTGGTATTTTATGACAAATTTTAATGTTAATGTTTCATTAAATTATTTACGGTATCTGGGAGACATAAACGAAATACATTAATCTCTATGATGTTTAAATTTCAGTGTAATATATGGTTTAACAACGATGGGATGTATGTTAATTTTCATTGTAACTTACGATTATTCCCAGAACCATGCGTAAAGATAATTAAAATGGATTTAAAAACCATATAAATATGTAATTAATATAAATATTAAAATCCCCTATATAATAATAGCCTAATTTATCTGTACGTCTCTCCTCCAATTTATGAAGCGAGTGGACCTGGAATGGATAGATGCATCCATTCAAAGCGAATAAAGTTTATCTTCTACTAAACTATCGATTCGATTTTAAAATAAATTTGTATAAATATGTTTCATATCACAGCAAAAAATACTGTCGCTTTAAAACGTTCGAAATCCAACCCGTCCCTCCTTTTCGAGAGTTTAACGCCATTATTTCAAGCCCTATTTTCTCCGGTTAAGAGCAGGCGATTAAATGTATCCATTTATCACTTACAAAAGAGGTAAAAATAACAATCTTTTCTAGCATTGTGACGTCATTCCTTTTATCATCTCATTTAACCATTTCATATTTTAAACTATTTTAATATCGTCTACATTATTTTAATATCTTTTATCATTCAACTTAGATATTACGTAAATGATTTTCTTTTCTATTTGGCTTAAATAATAGATTAGGTACATGCGTGATAATTTTAAATTTAATTATCGATTATTTTTTTGTTGCAATGAAACTTTTACCACCGGTATTAACAATAAATTCTTTTCATATAAGTCTAGGAGTCAATTTACGGACTCATAAATATCTAACTTTTAATTTATATATAT
>CM063509.1:7712452-7724952 GCA_032207245.1 Pardosa pseudoannulata
TTGTAAGACTCGTTATAAATTTGTATTCTCATATTTCTTCATATTTCTTCTAAATTTGAAAAATTTGAAAAGTTTATATATTTGCGCTTACATATATTTTCATTGCTAATTTTGGAATCATGGATCTTCTTGTGTATTTCTGTCATTTTCGTGATGTTTTGGTCGCCAACGGAAGACTATTTTGAGTAAGGTTCTATATAGTATCTCTATTTAACATAATCTTCAGCTATATTAAAGTATAGTTGTATTGAAATGATTATCAAAAAGTAAACAGAATAAGTACAGAGTATTTCTACATTCACTAAAAAGGTTATACCCTATAAATTTAATGTGGATTAACCTAATGGAGGTATTACAAATGTAAAATAACCGTGTTCTTTTATTTTACTTAAATATCATACTTACGAATTCATAAACGAAAACTATTGTTTTCCTCATTTACCTGTTGATGATTATTTTGTATTAATGTTTTAAATACTAAAGAAGGAAGTTTTAAATATCCATACCTATTAAAATGAGGACGTTTTCATTTAAAAATGTCGGCTATGAAATATGAACAAATATGATAAAATATTTCGAATTTATAATTATTGAAATATGCTTATTTATTATGATTTTTTTGTATTAATGTTTTAAATACAAAACAAGGAAGTTTTAAATATCCATACCTATTAAAATGAGGATGTTTTCATTTAAAAATGTCGGCTATGAAGTATGAACAAATATGACAAAATATTTCGAATTTATAATTATTGAAATACATTGAAGAGATTTTAAATGTTTTAATATGTTAGTAAATATATTTATAAATGATATAATTCGATGGGTGTTCTATGAATAGGCCTTAACGCACATTGAAATACTACAATTCAATATAGACATTAATATACCAAGATATAAAAAAGTATTATGGTATAAAGGTATATTAATATATTGCTGTACATCGCTATACTGGGTAAGCACATATATTATGTGTGGGTTGTATACAACTTTTGATCGGGCGTTTTTGCATCATTATTGTAATTAAGTTCACCCAAAATATTAAATATTGTTTTTTTAAAGTTAACAAAAAATATCTTTTATTAAAATATCAATAACGCATAAATTATTAACATTATCAACTTCTATTTATTTCTTAAACAGTGTTTTACATTAATAAAAGTTTACGTCATGAGGAAAAATTCGTTACTAAAGGCATGATACACCTTCCAACTGAAAGCGTTATTTCATAAGAATCTTAAGATGTCAGCAGGTTTTCAAAGGAAATCCGTAATCTTTGCATAGCACTCAAGTTGAAATTTAAATTAAATCACTTGTTATCTCCGAATTTCTTTCTATGAAATGGAATACTTACGTAACAAATCCCTCCAGCAATGTTCGAAAGAAACTATTTGAATATCATTCCGATAAGAAGCTTGAATAGAATACTCTATTTTTAATACGAAATATGATTCTCATTTTTATACAGAGAAAAAATGTGTTACTTTAAGTTCGTTATTTTTTTCAAAACTACTTTATAATACAAATCTTTAAAATATATTTTAAAATTTAAACTAATGAGTCATATCAGAACGTAAAGATTTTGTCCTAAAATATAATATTAAACAGGAAAAAACAATAATTTAAAGAAATAGAAAAGAATACAAACATAGAAAATCAGTGAAGACAGCTATTTCAAATTATATATATATATATATATATATATATATATATATATATATATATATATATATATATATATATATATATATATATATACATACATATACACATACATATTATACATATAAAATTAAATACATATACACACAAATATATATACACACACATATATTATATAAATACACACACACATAATATATAAACACAAAAAACATATATTTATATATACACACATACACATATATAATATATATACACACAACACACATATATATATATATATATATATATATATATATATTTATATTATATATATATATATATATATATTATATATATATATATATATTATATATATAATATATATATATATATATATATTATATATATATATATATATATATATAATATATATATATATATATATATATATATATATATATATATATATATACTATATTATATACGCCCAAAAAAATATCGGTAAATGTATCAATTTTATTCGATTCTCAAATGATGTCTTTGGTCAACTTTGAAGAATAATCGTATTTATTTAAATAAAGATGAAAGTTTATTGAGATGAAAATGTTCTGATAAATCATTCCAAACACGACTTCGTATTTTATGAATGGATTCTGAAAAATGCATATTTGATGATCCTTTTTTAATATATATTTATTTCCGGGATATAAACATAATATTTTTAAATTTACAATTAATCTTCCTGTCATGCGTTGTAAAACGAAAGTAATTTTACATAAAAAAGCTATTTTCAATTTTTTTTATCGTGGACTCCAAAAGCATGTGTCTTTCAATATTAAATGTATGTAGTAAAATTTTTTCTTATACTTTTCAAAGATTATAAATTGCTCTTCTTTTACAATATTTTTATAAATTACTAAAGAGTTAAGTCAGGTACATCACGGTGCTTTCTGATTGTTACATTTAAACAAAATTTTTATGTTATTTTTCTTAATAACTGGTAATTTTTTATACTTAAACTAACATATAGCCCGTCATATGCCGTTATCAGTAAAAGGTTTAATTTTCCAGAAATGTAAAGTTCCCTTATGAAGCAGGTAAAAAATGATTTCTATTTTGCCTGAGAATTATCTGGTATACGCTCAAAATTTATTTACTTTTATACTCCTCTAAAGTCTTCCGATACTTTTGAATGCAGTTGAGAATCACATTGAATTCATTTAGTCAAACCTTGTGGTTACCTATACAAAACAAACACACCAATGAACAAACTTCTTAATTTTTAAAGATATATAATTTAAACGCTATATATTTATGAGTCCTTGAAATAGACACCTAGATTTTTATGAAAAGGATTTGTTGTTAATACCGGTGATAAAATTTTCATTGCAACAAAATATAATCGATGGTTAAATTTAAAATTATCACATATGTACCTAATCTGTTATTGAAGCCAAATTTAAAAGAAAATGATTGACGTCGTATTTAAGTTCAGTGATAAAACTTATGAAAATAATGCAGACGATATTTAAATAATTTAAAATAAGAAAGCATTAAATGAGAGGGTTAAAGGAATGACGTCCTAATGCTAGCAAAAAAATGTTATTTTTACCTATTTATTATGTGATAAATTGATAAATTTAATTGCCTGATCTTAACTGGGTAACACAAGGCTGGAGATTAAACGCTCGAAAAGGGGGATTTCGAACGTTTTGAATTTTTCTAAACCTAACTCATCAAGAATCCAATATGGATGCTCCTATACATTCGAGGTCCTACCGTTTCATAAATTAATAAACAGACGGAGAAATCGACAGACAGACAGACAACTTAAGATATTATTATGTAGTTGATTGTACAAGATGTAGCACTTGTTTAAATGACACCATATATACATATCCTTCTGGTTGATTTTACATGAAATTTAAATTTAATAACATTTAAGATTTAAATACATTTTACACAAAAAGCGTCGTATAGAAATATATTATATAATTTGAATTCTGAATTACATTTTATTACAAGATATGCAGTATTATTGCAGTATTACAAGATATGCAGCAAGATATGCTAAAAATACAGTTAATGCCTAAGTACAGTTAATGTACAGTTTTTGTACCGTAAGTGACTGGTACAATTATATGTTAGTGGGAGGGACACATATATTTGAAACATGTGACAAGTAATGATATTTGTATTCAGAAAATATAGAGGTCACTTTACCATTTATGTGAGATCAAGTGACGAAATACGACAAATTTTTTTATTGGAAATCTTGCGTGCTGGTAAATAAGTAAGTATAGACTTCAAGCGTCTGTATTATGCATACATTTGAAAAGACATTCAAATATGCCAATGTTATTCAATGACTGCATAACCTTTATTTAGTCAACTTAAAAGAATAAAGTAATAACTATATATTTTATTTTTACTTGAAATGAATATTTACCGAGAGAAAAGTTTCGTATAAATCACGTCAAAGAAGACATTGCATTTTTATGAATAACTTCTGAAAAATGCATAGTCGATGATTCTCTTTAATATATTTCTTTCTTGAATGTAAACATTACATTATTTTTTCCCGATTTATCTTCATGTCATGCATAGTGAAACGAAAAAAAAAATGAAATGTGTTTTCATTTTTTCCTATAAAAATGTCATTTTGAAATTTTTTTATATCAGGATCCAAAGTGATATGTCTTTTAATATTAAATTTTTTATGTGTATCATCTCTTTCTTTGATTCTATAGATATATATTTTCTATTTTGTTCAATATTTTTAAAAGATATTCAAGTTAACACCCATCTAATTTTTGACTGTTAACCTGCAGGAAAAAAAATTTTTTTTTTAATCACTGCCCAAATTTTGAGCTTAAATTGCATGAAAGGCCAAGTGGAAGGACTAAGAAGACATAGTTGAAGAAAGGTTCGGTTTGGTTTAGGAGAGCTACGGTCTACTTTTTGCAACACGATTGCTAATAAGACCAGGACCTACTGTTTAAAGTCGATTCCGAACGGCTACGAACATCCATGTCATAGTGGGATTCGAACCCACGAACTCTGGTACCGAAGGCCAGCAACCTAACCAATCGGCCATCATGCAGCTCGTTGTAAAAAAGAATTTGGGATAACAAAAAAAATAAAATAGTTTATTGAGTCAACTTCTTTCTCGGGTGAGTGTCTTCAAAACCTGTACATCTCTGTTAAATAGTTATCTGTGTCAACCAATATAACAAGTCAGGTGGGTTACACTGATGACGTAGTTGAAGCTTCAGGATCTTTTTTAATTTATTTATGTATCTTACCTTTGGCAGAACGCAGTAGCCAAATCAACAGGGAAAACAAAAAACAATAACCAGGTTACTATAAAAGGATATAGTCGATCAATTTTGTTGTATAAAACCGTTTCAAATTATCTTCCAATAAGGATTTAGCAGTTTAAATCTATATATAACAACAGGATATTCTAAAATATATTCGCTATAAAAATTACAACGATTTTATTTTTACGCAACCACAAAACACGCATTAATTTGACCTACCGTAACTGGTAATGTAAAAAGAACAACATGTTCTAAATGAAAATATCTATAGACAGTTAGAAAATATTTACTCTCATAAGGCCATGTAACAATAAGTTACATTCGGTTCAGCTTTTTTAATTCTTCCCGTAAGTATTCGTCAAGGACACACCAGAACAGGACCGATTTGAACTTGAAAGAAACTTCGGACTTCTCCCAATCAATAGAAGGGTTCATTGGTTTGTTGGATTTGGACCCCCCCACCTTTCTGGAGTGGACCCCTCCTTTCTGCGAGGCAAGGTAGTTACCAGAGGAGTCAAGAGGGGTACTCAGCAGCAGCTTGGGGGATATATATATATATATATATATATATATATATATATATATATATATATATATATATATATATATATATTTTCACCGACATGAGAAATAGGAAAATTATCCCCATATTGTTTTTTAGGGCCAACGCCGACTCTTCGATATCTACAAATGATAAGTTGATCACAGTCCTATTCCTTAGGCATTTATTTAATTGTGTAAAATCATTTAACATTTTCGATGCGCATCCCGCGATTTCTACGGGCATGCTTTTTAACTGTCTATTTAACTGTGCAGCCCACTCTTTCCCTGATTATTCTTTAATTTTGGCTTTACTGTGATTTTCAATTGTTTATTTAGCTATAAACTAGCAGATGGCTTCAATTGTCCACATTTCTGCGAAATATAGAAGAATTTTTTGTAGCATTTTGAGATGTCTGAAAGATGGTTGTCTTTCGCGAGTCATATAACCTATACTCTTGACGATATTTCCGACACTGATAGCACTTCTGACTCTTATTTTAAGTATATTGACGATATTTATAGCGAAACTGATGAGAATTTCTAAGATTCCTCTGCGGATAGTGATGAATCTGAAAATTTATTTTCTATTTAAAATGTTCGAGTGTGGTGCAAAATTGATACGCAAAATATTCCACCAGCTCCTGCTTCATTTCCTTTTCTTGGAAATCCCGGACTAAATTCTACTATGGCAAATAATGCAACTGTTTTGGACTATTTTGAACTTTATTTTGACGAGGTTACGTTGCAAATAAAAGTCAAACAGACCAACACAACAGGAGAGTAATAGACCCATGACACTAACTGCTCGACACTTTGCAACCCATTTACACCCAAATCCCATCAAGAAAGAGCCTCGTAGATAGTGTGCTGTCTGTTGTTAAAAAAACTGAAGGTGGAACAAAAATTTGAAAAGAAACGCGAATTGGTGCAAGGATTGCGAGGTGGGACTTTCCATTGAGCCTTGTTTCGAAATTTATCATACAAGACTTCATTTTCTAATAAATGTTTCGTAAGTCTTTTGCATTTTTTAATTAGTATATACGTTTAGCTTTTGTATTTTATAAAATAGATGATAATTTAACCAAGATTAATTTTCAAAATTAAGCTTTTATATCATTATTCTACAATTTCATTTCTAACACCTTTTTTTAAGACCCAATTCTATATTAAAAAAAACTCTTTTACAAAATTTTTTTGTATATTTTAACTCTAAAATGTATATAGATTTTGAATATGGTATAAAAAAATACGCAATTTTTGAACCTATTTTGATAAAATAAATACACAGCGAGAGGGTTAATCAAGATATATTTGTCCATGTGTTTTTTTATGAGTTTATATTTCTTCTTTCTCAAACACTAGGCCAAAATTACATTATTTTTTACAGGCCACTAACACATATTGATAGTACGTAACAGTTTTCTGATTAACGGAATTAATAAATTTACTACGCGAAATGTTTTGAGCCATCTACTAGCTTATGTGGAAGTCCATTACAGTTTTTTTAAGATTTACATTGTATTGTGTAAAACTGTTTTAAACTCTCTTTTTATGAAAAGTTTTTGCACGTGCATACTTAATTGTGTTTTGTTTTAAAACATGAAATGTCTCAATTATTGGGGACCATCCTGTATTAAGTTTTATGTGTACTAATTTTAAGTATTTATGTTATTATACTAAGTATTTATGTTAATTAATTTTAAGTCTCTAATTAGTTAAACATCTTAGTTTTCCCACCTTCAAAATAGTATTAAATTTTTCATATATAATTGTTATGTGTGTACAAACATATTACATATATTAAAACAAGAAAGTTGATATAAGAATAATTTATAGTATAATATTTAATCAAGATATACATCTCCTTAATTTCCGGAGAACATCGAATAAAAATAATAATCCATATGGATAAAAAAGAAAATTAATTTTTCCTGTTGAGATTCACTTGTTAATAATTTGCAATCTCTTGTTTAGCAATCA
The DNA here is from genome assembly GCA_032207245.1 of Pardosa pseudoannulata. Lineage (NCBI taxonomy): Eukaryota > Metazoa > Arthropoda > Arachnida > Araneae > Lycosidae > Pardosa > Pardosa pseudoannulata. Next base: position 7,719,943 of record CM063509.1, read on the forward strand.
GATTTTCCCGACGTTCGTTAGCAACACCATGCGATATCTGTTGCTGAATAGAATAATAATCAGGATTCTTTCCTCACATTTTACCTTCCCACGCCAAATAATTTTGCATGCACTTTCTTTCGTTTTTTTCATTCCGGTCTGAAAAGCACGTATTTCTGAACTCTGATATTTTGTATCTGTGAGAAGAATAAGTCTGGAGATTCTTCTTTAGAGCAATAGCAAAAACGTTGCTTGCTATTAATATTGAGAAAAAAACAATAAATTTGAAGATGGGTGAATGTGAAATGGAACGAATTGTAAAATTTTTATTCCTCAATTAAGAAATATTTTGACACTATTAAAATTCGATCATGAAATTGGAGAAGTCTGTTTTTCCCGTAGTTTCAATATAGTTATATGGAATGTTAATCTGATAAATTTACAATAAGCAAAATATATTTTAAATATGCATATTTTTCTTTCTTCCATAACAGACGATTAAAACTTTTTTTGTTTAAAGGGACTTGTTTAAAACGTATTAACGTTTAATAAGATTAAAATTGTGTTGGGGTGGTTCCAGGAACACGATTCTGAATTGCAGTTAATGTCCTGGCCACCTAACTCACCGGATCTCAACCCGATAGAGCACATTTGGGATGTCATGGGACGGCAATCTCAGAGTTCAAAGACCACCCATTCTCAGTTTCTCGGATTTGATTAACCGTTGCTTAAACATCTGGTACAATCTGTCTCTGGCCATTTACCAAGGACTTGTGGCATCCATGCCAAGACGGGTTGAAGCTGCGTTGCGTGGCAAACGTGTGCCAACTCGTTATTGACAGGTGGTCATAATGTTTTGGCTGTTGAGTGTATATGAAAATATTGAAAATAGGAGTTATTTCGTTTAATAGATTTCTGTCCTTTTACAAAAATAATCGATTTACAATACTTTGAGAATAACAAAGAACAAGATTAAATATAAAAAAATAAAATTTTTGGTAAGTTTTTCTCGTATATATTTTACAGAAAACTCTGTATTTTACGATGCTGCAAAGGGAGCAGGGGCGATGAATCCTTTTTAAAATATATTCTATGGGGCTACATTTTATTAACTTATTCATTTGATAAAATATATAGTTTATTATATATAATGTGTGCTCTTACTACGTTCCCAGTGATTAAATCTGCATTTCTATATAAATTTAGTTATAAGATTTGTTTCAAGATTTATATAATAGTTTATTTCCCTTTATTTACAATTTAAGCTACTAGAAAAATTTATAACGTCTGAAGGTTTAATGCTTTTATCTTCCCTTTTATTGCACTATATAACTATCATAATGTAATTTGAGATATATCCCACAGATAACTTTTGTGGAATTTTCTTAACCGAATTTTTAGATAAATTTCTAAATCTACTTTCTCACACAGCTACAAATTCATAAAAATGAATATATGATTTTGAATGTAAAGAATGCTTTATACGGTATGTTCTACCTTTTATTTCTTAGATACAATATAAATTTCATTACTATATATATACATATACATATATATGTTTCGAATAAAATCAGTATATATTTAGCTTAAAGATATATCTTAGTTAAATCTATTTTCTAAGACTATATTTCATTATAAATTTGTTTATACTGCTTTGAAAATAGCAAAGTTTTAGCATTCATAGTAACAGCACCACCAACGCACTTTTCTCTTCCAAACGGAAGTTTTCAAATTGCGTTTATTTACTTTTATATCCTCTACTTGCATTCTCATAAATGCAATTATTTCTTCCATGGTTTTTGCATTTTTAATTATACCGGTTCACTGAGTGTATTATACGTATATATCGTTTGTGCTACTGCGAGAACAAAATTTTCTTCGTTAAAAGATATTTTTCGCTGTTTGTAATTTGTTCAGCACCAAGCAATTCAATTCAAAGTTTTATGCTTATGTAAAATAGTGTGAATATTGTTTTAAATGAAGGAACTCTCTCTTTAATCCATTTTGATTTTTACTTCTATGCACAAACAGGATTTCAATGATGATATTTGTATGATAAACTTGCGCTATAATATTTTCATAACGAGAAATATACTTAGTTATGGAAGAGGAATAAATTCTTATTCAAAATTTCGTGTCTTTAAATATTAACTAACTGTGTTCTTTTCTATGTTTTAAATATATTTTATACGAATTTTATATTCATAAAACGATATCATAACCTTAGAAAAGGTATTTTTGTTAAACAAATAACCAGCGTGATATCTTTATCTAAATCAGGGGTGGGCAAATATTTTTAAGCACGGGCCAAAATGAAATTTTCAAAATGTCTAATGGGCCGGAGGACTCTACCGCATACGCCGTGCACAATCGAATGTTTGGGGGGGATGTTTTTTCCCTGCCCAAGAAATGTTTTTGACAAAAACATTATAAGTATCATTTTAAAGCATTTGGACAGAGAAATTTAACAGTTAATAAAAGATAACAGTAATAATAAATTGTCTTGCTTACGTGTATTTGTGAACAATTAGTGACAACAAAATATGTTACGTCATTTTCAAAGAAATAACATCCATTCTTTTAAATTAATGGTCATTAAATAAATCAATGAATGAAAGATTTTATTTTTGATATTTATTTATATCTTAACGATACTTTTCTTTTACTTAAGTTTTCTTTATTTAGATCGACTCGATTTACAAAGGCCTACAAATAAATAATATAATTAATACAATAAAATAAAACCAATGTTTTAAAATTTTACCTGTAAAATGTCCACTTTTTCAATTTATTATTATATGTCACGTAATTTTTAAGAAATAGGATCCATTATATTAAATTAATGGTCATTAAATAAATCCGTTAATGAAAGATTTTATTTTGATATTTATACCTTAACGATACAATTTTTATTTTGATCATAGTTATTACATTTTTATATTTATATTACATTTTGCAAATATAATAGTAAATAGAATTTTAAAAAGAAAAGACAAAACGTCAAAATAGAATAGTTTTAGTTAATGCGAAACGTGAAACCTGGAATGTTTAATTGCATTCCTTGGTTAGGTTTGGAGCGCTACGCTCTACTGTTTTGCACACGAGGGCTAATGAGACCGGGACCTGCTACTTAAAGCCGATTCCGAACGTTTCCAGCGTTCGGCTATAAAAACAAACAAAACATTCAGAAAGGGAATGGAGGCGCCGGGTCAGCAATTGTTTCTTGGCAAACTAAACAAATTGCTTTCTTATCAATGTTTGTAAAAAGGAATTTTACCGTCCATACGTCATTGAAATTTCTGCACTCCAAATCAACTTTTCATTTTTTAGATTGACTTATTTTAAAAAGGCGTACAAATAAATAGTTTAATTATTACAATAAAATAAAACCGATGTTTTAAAATTTTACCTACAAAAAGTCCAATTTTTCAATATATTATTATATTTGCAAAGTAACAAACATTAGTCTCAAAAGAAATGACAAGTATGCTACTAGTGCTAAATCAAAATAAACAGTACGCGTGCTGCGGTCTGTCGTCCCTCGAAGGAGTGCACGTTCAATTCTATGTAGTAAGCCGGCCACACGCTTTATGAGAATATGTATGTTGCATACATTAAAGTAGGGATATGGTTACAGCTGTTCAAATTATAATACTCTCTATTATTTATATATTTTTCATAATTTATATGTACTCTAAGCATAAAAATACTGTTGATTTCAACAAAAACGCATATAAGAGATTAAAAAATTGCATGCAGGATTTTTTCACGAGCGGGATATGGCTCGCGGGCCGGCTTTTGCCCACCTGTGATCTAAATGAATCATTTTACGAAAAATATAACCTAACTGTTATTTTAGGGTTGGTTAATTGGAAGGTCCATTGTTTTACTACGTGTTAAGATTACACCGACAGAGCGTCTAGGCCAGCGTCACGTATGAAAAGTACTCTTAAGAAAATACAAAATAGAAAAGAAACTAAATCTTCCTTCTGAATTTTGTTTATTTTGAATATATATAAAGGTGTAAATAGGAAATAATAATGCTAATTAGGCCATTATGCCAAAGGGACCATACTCGGTCGGAGATATGCCAAACATGGAGTCTTGGTGTAAAAAAGAAATGGTGCAGAAGAAATTAAACCCTTCCCTGTTTTGCCCGTAAGCCGTACGGGCACAGTTTTCGGGCTTTTACTGATTTGCCCGTACGGCGTAAGGCCAATCTGAATTCTATATCCCTTGCACTGTTTCGGCCGTATTTTTTCCAATTTTAGTAACAAATTATTCGTATAGATGTCCAGTAAAGGATAGTTTGCAGTTTATTGTATTTTCTACTCTGATTGGTTCAAAAGCGCGGTTTTTTCACATGTTTTGTATCAGAAAACGAATTGTTATTTTTCAGTACATAGCTTTCTGGCTATATTTTACAAACCACCTGATAATTTTATTGATGTATGAGTTCAATAATATATTTTTACTTTTAAATAATGGATAATTCAGAACGTAAGGAGCTCATTTGTTGTGATTCGAACTGTGACTCGGAATCAGAAACCGAATTATCTGTAAATGAAAGTAGCGAAAGTTTACTAGATGACCTGGATAGTAGTGACTCTGATAGTAGTATGGATGGAATCACTAAAGCAAGATAATTGTTTGAAATTAAGTACTATAATCCTTCGGATCCGCCTCCTAGATTTCCTTTCGCCGGAATTCCAAAAATAAACTTGGATATCGATGAGACCAAAGGTAAACTTCAGTTCTATGATGCTTTCATAGAAAGAAGAAAAGTTGTAATAAATGCTTAAAAATACTAAAAATGTTAATTTTAATAACATATCTTTACTTAAAAAAGTAAAAGGAACAATAAAATGAAATTTAAAAATATGTGACATTTTTTGACCGAATTCTGGAAAAAATGAAACTGTCAAATGTTAATACCGCTAACAAAAATGGTCTAAAAAATGTGCGAACAGCCTCTGTATATTCATTAAAATACAGCTTGTCAGGAGGCATTTTATAGCAACAAGCAGATTA
>CM063509.1:7729952-7734952 GCA_032207245.1 Pardosa pseudoannulata
ATGGTTATCTTTTGTTGACCTTGATGGGCGCGTCACTAACAAAAATCACCTTGTACTCCTATCAATACAGTTATAAATATTCCAGGGCTGAAATACTTTGACCTAAAATATCAAATGTCTAGACAGGAATACTGGAATTATTTTATAAAGTTAACTGAATTTATGGTATAAAAACAAACCCTACACAAAATCTACATTAATCAAAATCATTGCCTTTCGCATACGATGTAATTCAGTGAAATCTGACACGGGAAAGGTCGTCTAATATGAGCTATTTCTTAACAGAAAAGTAATAAAAATGGCCGTATTTTATACGAAAGAAACAAGATGAATATGACAATATTAATTCCCTCACAAATATAAAATAAGACATGACAAAACTAGCTTCATTGCATTTTCATATTTGTTGAATATTTCAAACCCGTAACATACACTCCGTTAAAAGTATAAAATCTTTTAAAGATACAACCTATTTTTAAACATTTAATGTAGTGCCTTATAATCAAACATTTAAAATTTTCAAAAAGTTTTTCAAGAACTTCAAAGAGATTGCTAGAAGTTTTTTTTATTTTTTTATTTATTAACACATTGTATGCGGGACACGTACTAGTACGTTTTCTGACGATTTATACTTAAGCTCGGTTCACGTACTAGTACTGGTTAGTGTAACAACAGGGTTTGTTTGTGGGTACAAAAATAACGGTATATACAGAAATACGAAGCCGAATGTTCTTGTCTACTACATAGATTTTAGAAATATCGAGACAAATAAAATCTAGATTTTACATCAGTCGATGCGGAAACACAGAACGAGAAGGTTGATTAAAAAAATCAATTTAGATTTAAAATTTTTGTTTATCCTTGCGAAAATGATATATATATGTATATTTATGTATTATATATATATTTGTATATATATTATATATATATATTTGTATATTTATATATATATATATATATATATATATTATATATATGTATATATATTTGTTTATATATTTCAATATAAAATACGAAAAGTTGGTTAAAAAATGAAATAATTTTCGATCTATTGAGATTTAACTGAATAACTAAATTGACGCTCAAAACGCCCGCTCTCGTTACAGTTCCGCTGCTAAATGTACCCGCACACATTGTGTTAAGTATCTCATCTGGAATGCGAATATCCTACAACAGTAGAATTCTAATAATTTTTAATTTTTAAAAAACTTTTATATTGTAATAGTAAACAATTTAAATTGTTCTAAAAATGCAATACACAAATATAAAAATTAAGGAAATATTGACACTTGAGAACTATTTTAGAATATTATGAAATCTTATGAGGCTAGTATATATAATTTTTAATTAAAGGAAAAAAGAGAAAATGAAATTATTTTTTTAAATTTTCTAACACAAATTTCTAAATTTATTTTAAATTAATTATAATATAATGTGTTGCAAAAAGCATGGTTATTATTATATTAGTTTATTAGTTATATAAGTTATACAAACCTACTAAAAATCACATATAAATATATAAACATCATAAATATATAAACAAGTATAAAAATTACAGAAATATTGACACTTGAGAATTATTTTAGAATATTATGAAATCTTATGAGTCTAATAAATATAATTTTTAATTAACGGAAAAGAGAGAAAATTAAATTATTATTATTTTTGAATTTTCTAACAAAAAAATTAATTTATTTTAAATTAATTATAATATAATGTGCTGCAAAATGCATGGTTATTATTTCATTTATTTTTCATGAGTTATACAAACCTACTAAAAAATCACATATAAATATATATACAACTTCTATCAAACAAAGTTCTAATATTAATTGTCGAATTCAGGAATGAATTGCAGTAGTATAATCTATTTAATGTTTAGTTTAAATGCTTGAGAAAATTCAAGCTTTTTTATACTTCTGCGAAAAGGAATTTAAAACAATTTAAATAGTAAACAATTTAAATTGTTCTAAAAATATAATAAACAAGTATAAAAATTACAGAAATATTGACACAGGACAATGATTTTAGAATATTATGAAATCTTATTGTAGTAAATATAATTTTTAATTAAGGTAAAAGGGAGAAAATGTAATTATCATTTTTTAAATTTCTAAGACAAAATTTTACATTTATTTTAAATTAATTATAATATACTGTGTTGCAAAATGCATGGATTTTATTCCATTTATTTTTCATAAGTTATACTAACCTACTAAAAAAATCACATATAAATATATATAAAACTTCTACCCAACAAAATTCTAATATTAATTGTCATGAATTAAATTCATGAATTAAATGCAGTGGCATCATCTATTTTATTTTTAGTTTAAATGCTTGACAAAAGTAAAAGCTTTTTTTGTACTTCTGCCAAAGCGAATTTAGACACACTGTATTACAAAACAAATTTCTAGAAATATAGGTACTCAAACAGCAAAAGAAAATTACTTAATATATTTGGTAAACGAAATAAATTGAACAAAGTAAAAGCTCATATGTTGAAAATGTTGCATGTCCACACGTCGGAGATCAGAAAAGTAGAAAATTTTATAGTTTTCCGATATTTCTGTGGAGAAAAATGTCATCTGGTATTAGTCATTTTTTATTAAATTAAACATAAAAATGAAATAACTTCTTTTACACATAAAATACATACGTCATTGTCTATAAACTGCCTTACGTATTAAATTTGGGATAACACAAATAACTTCATTGCGTCTCTATATTTCTGCAAATTATTAAAGACTCGAACTGAAAAAGTACAGCACCTTCGATATGAAAGATAACTCTGCAAAATATTGCAGACTCGAACTCAAAAAGTACAACACCTTCGATATGAAAGATATTTCTGAAAAATATTACAGACTCGATATAAATAAGTACGGCACATTCGATATGAAATATATTTCTGCAAAATATTACAGACTCGAACTCAAAAAGTACAGCACCTTCGATATGAAATACATTTCTGCAAAATATTACAACCTCGAAATTTAAATATAGATTACAATAATAATTTTATGTTTTCTGTAAAAATATTTTCCTGATTTAAGATGTCAGAAATATCCTAATAAAAGGCAAAATTTCTATTAAATTCTGTAAAGAATTGATACAATTTATAATGTTTCCCAAAACAGAAAATTGAAAGAAAATTATGTCTTTTCAAATTACAAAATTTGTTATCAGTCATTTTGTAAGAAGTACTTTTGGAGAGTGAGAAATTTTAACCATATGACTCCTTTACACCTCTTACGGGGAAAAAAAGTCATTAATCTTTTAAAAGTCCATTTTTGTTAATGGTTTTTGCTTAAAAAATGGGTTGATGTTAAAATTCTTAAACACATGTTTACTGTACACGAATTTAAACTTTTTTCTATGTAGTCACTGTTTTCTTTATTAAACATAGACATTAAAAATGAGAAAAATTTCCTTTGAAATAAAGTTAAAAAAATGGTTTAAAATTAAAGTTTAAAGGATTTTTTTTAGAAAAATGGGGTTATAAGTTTTAAAGACTATTATACATATTTATATTCCCATATTTGTCAGATTCATATATGATTTTGAAATATTATGTAATAGGGGTTTATATAATAAAATAAAGCAAATTTTATAGCATTAATTATAAACCTTTTCTGATTAAATACTAACATTTTTAAACATTACAAATTTAAGCACGATTGAAAACTGTAATTCCAAGTTAAATACATGTTAAAACTGTAACAAATTTGGAATAGAATTTAGAAGAAACTGTATATAGCAACTTTATATTTTATAATAAAAATTTATAAAAAAAATGATTTTGTGTTTCATTGAAACTATGGGAGAAAAATTTAAATGTTTCACAATATAGACTATACACGCTGTAAAACACTTATAAAAACGTAATTTAAAAATGTATAATATTAATTTGTGAAATATTGGTAACATATTTTTTTAACCATAATAAGTTTAAAATATAGCTATAATTTATCTTAACTTATTAAATATGAATATACAAAATATAAGTGTATTTTTAGCATTACTTTATACTTAAAAACTGTATAAAATTTGAGCATAGAATTATATGCTTCTGAGATATGTTAAACATATTCTAACAATTCCAATTTAATATAGAAATAATATTTTTGTATTTTTTCTCTTTTTAAACTATATTAGAAGAAATATTACTTTAAAATCTGCTGAATTCAAATTCTCATTCCGTTATTAGGTAGCATAAATTATTATAAATGTTTTAGAAACAGTATTAGAATCAATAATATGAAAGATAAATTAACTAGAATCGAGTTTACTGTTAGTTTGGTTTGGTGTACTACAGTCTACTTTTTGCAACACGAGGGCTAATGAGACCGGGACCTACTACTTAAAGCCGATTCCAAACGGCTACGAACATCCATGCCACAGTGGTATTCGAACCCACGAACTCCGGATCCGTAGGCCAGCACCCTAAACAATTAGCCATCGTTTGGCCGAGTGTACTGTTAAAATTCGTAGTATATGAATACAAATGTTTTTCTTAATACTATTATTTCAAATATTGTGCTCAACATCTAATGAGATCAAATAAATATAGAACTTAAAGTTTTCGAATATATGTGTGTACGATAAAGTATCGTAATACCACTTATTTATGGGTAAATAATTTGGTATCCGAAAAATTATTTTCAGTGCTGTAAGTATAACCCTATGTCTAATTTTAGGTACCGCTAAAAATTGGTGTGTAAAATTCGTAAATTTTCTTAAATTAAATTTTCCTTTTGCGAGCGGTAGAGGGAAATCGTATAAACAATTTAAAAAAATTTCAGTAATTTTCTATTATTTATAAAATTTTATTTGGATCGACACTTTATAAATTTTCGAACAGCACACACATTTTTAATTTTTCGGCAGGTTCGTAGAACTCTTGGAAAATAGCTTTAGCTATTATAAAACTTCGTTTTACAGCAGTAGTTTGATTTGTAATACTAAATAAGTCTTATTTTCACTAAAATTTTCATTTT
>CM063509.1:7739952-7742452 GCA_032207245.1 Pardosa pseudoannulata
ATCTTTAATAATTCATTTTAAAAGTGCTTGACGAGTATAAATTTGGAGAGAGCCTCTTGAGAAAGGGATGATGTATGAACCCTGACTGGGTGGTACTAATTTGTAAAACTATGGAAGCTAGCCTTCCTGTCCCAGAACACCGTGCACTTCCGTACCGCATTTTCCGTATAGACAGTGTCTAATTGCATTAGGTCCTGACCGAAGATCTACAATGACTCCAATGCATTGACTGCTGCTCGGTTTCCGGGATGAGGTGCGCAATCCAAGTCTCATTCCCCGTGACGATCCTGTCGAGGAACTCGTCGCCGTCGTCGTGATACCGTATCAGAAATCTGAGTGCTGCTCCTAAGCATTGAATTGTGTGTTCGGGTGTCCGTTTCGGCTCATAGACCTGACAGAACTGGCGATGAATTTCAGTTTGTGTTGTTCATTCAAGATCACCAACCGAAACTTGCAGGCGGCGGGAGAAGAAATTAGAGTTTTCATTACAACCACTGCTACCCCGCTACTGTCACGAATCAGGACTTATCCAGCTGGCATATGATTGATACGTCATAGATCTGTTACGCACGCGCAATTCACACGGCTAATTGCGTTAACTTTAAAGGGGAAAACATCCGGAAACTTGATTTCTAGATGCGTCTCGTATTTTAAATATTATCAAATAGATATCAAACTTCATTTCAATACTATATTTGTCTATATTCTATGAATATTGCTTAAAATTAGAATTTTACATAATTTTATAAATTTAGAATATTTTAAGTCATTTACGCCGTGTATTTAATACATCATATCTTTTTGTTTCATTATACATCATAACTTTTTGTTCATTTTGTTAAAACGAAAACGACTGTTTTGAAAAAAGTTATAGCTAAGGAGATACTATGTCTTTAAAATACCCAAATCTACCTCAAGACCTGAGCAGAAAAAATAACTGCTAGTTTAAGTCGTAAATGCATTTTTATATCTCACTAAGAAACTCTTTTTTAATATTCTTTCAGCCTTAAGTACTCGGTGAATGAAACAGAGAAGCAATCATAAAACTTAACGCTCTCTCTCAAATCAGAAAGAACAAATATGAGTTTACAGAAACAGAGATTTAGAATCTTTTAATAAAATAAAATAAAATATGCCTCGTAATCAATTTTTATAGACATATACTATTTTGTTCTAAATTTATTTCTCTATACTCTAATTTCACAAGTATAAATATAAAAAAAATTGTTAATTATTATAAATAAACACACACACACACACACACACACACACACACACACACACATATATATATATATATATATATGTGTGTGTGTGTGTGTGTGTATCTCTCTTTCTTTATATACATACATACACACACGTTTTAACACTGTAAACTCAAAAATTGTAAATTGTTTATAAATAAATTATAAAGTTGAGCGTTTGGTTGGATATATATATATATATATATATATATATATATATATATATATATATATGTGTGTGTGTGTGTGTGTGTGTGTGTGTGTGTAATACGGAGTGAGAGATTCTTTGCTATATTCATTTGTAAATTAGCAGTTATCAAGAACGCTGACACTAACAGAAATTTCTCACATGTTTTCGATGAATCGCTGTAGTACAACAATATACATAAATTTCAGAGATGGTAAATCATACAACATACTACACCTTGTATATACACTATCTATCACTAAGTATTTGGACACCTATGCAAATGACGATATCTGCGACCCTTAGGTACGTCACGGCCTTTGCCATCATACATCGTGTAGAAAACGGAATCGGCATTAATCGCATGCAAAATGCCGCTCAGTTCGGCGCTCTGTGATTTCGAGAAAGGTATAACTATCGGGTATCACAAATGTGGTCGATCCTTCAGGGACATATCTAGCGGTCTGAAGTACACAAAATCGACAGTATCCAATGGGATTAAGAAGTGGAAGGGGAGCGGTGATTGTCGGACTCTGCCCCCAGTCGGCAGACCAACGAAATTGGAAGATAGAGACCGTAGAGAGCTGTTCAGAGAAATTCGGAAGAACTGCACCCAACCGATGGCCCTCTTCCGCGAGGAGTTTCAACAGGCATCCGGTAGAATTGTTTGAATGAATACCATCCGTAAGGAAGCTCATCTTCTTGGTTTTCATTGTCGTGCTGCTGCCCATAAGCCTTTGATCACAAAGTCAAACCGCTCTGCTTGGTTAATGTAGAGCAAAGTATATCGAAATAGATCAGCGGAAACGGGTTCTTTGCAGCGACGAATCAAGGTTCAACCTTTACCTTTCGGATGGCAGGGTCTAGGTCTGGCATCTGCTTGGAGATCATCTCCTGCCAGAATGCATTGTGCAATCAGTCAAGTTCGGCGGAGGTTGAATTATGGTCTGGAGGTCTTTCTCCTGGTATGGATTGGGACCCTTGGTCCCCATTCACGGTAAGCTCAACGCCGATGCCTACTGCACTATTTTGTATGACAATGTGCTTCCGACGTTGTGACAGTTTTACT
>CM063509.1:7747452-7749952 GCA_032207245.1 Pardosa pseudoannulata
TTTTTCTAGTCTATTAAGAATTGTCTATCTGTATATAATTTTTTTATTTCTGTTAAAGAATACAATGCAATTCAATAAAACATAAAAAAAACAGGAAATGAAATAATTGTACATCTTTTTCTCCGCAAATAATATTTATAAAATTTAAAATTTGTAAAGTAGAAATTCTTTTTTTATAGTGTTTTAAACATATACATAAGTTAATAATTATTTTTCATTTATTATCAAACTTTAATGTCAGTAGTGATTTTATTATAACGAGACAGTGGTGGAAAAAATCGTATTTTGTATTAGATTAATGATAATAAAAATTATTACTTCAATTTTATTTTTAAATATCAGATACCAATAATATTTGGTTTACAAAATGGCTGATACATTACTTCTATTCGATATGGAGATTTTAATATGCATGTATTAAAAAAGATCTATCAGGTTGATTTTTATATATTTAACTCTTATTGTATATCGATCTAGATTAAAATTTTATAATAAAATTTACGTTATATAATCATATATACGCTATATAACTCCAATAAATCGTTGATGATAAAATTTGAATCAATCTTAACACTGAATCGTTATAGAAATAATTTTTTTTCATAAGTGTTGAATATATTGATTCTATTATCATCTTAAGAAGTTCTTTTTTCGTATTTTTAACTAAGTATAGTAATTATTACTTAAAAATACGAAAAAAGATATAAGTAATAATAGTAATAGTTTTTATATGAAATTTTATGAAGAGAGATACAAAAAATTGATTGTGGAATATAAAATTAAATGCATTTTTTTCCAATCTAATTTAATAAAGTATCATATTAAACAGTATTTATCTTTATACGAATAAAAAATTATTTTTTCATTTTACACAGCTTTTTATTAGTATTTTTAAGTAATAATAGTAATTATTTTAATTCGAAATTTCATTCAGAGAGACAAAAACATTTGATCATAGAATATAAAATTAGATGCAGTTTATTGTCATTCATTCGGAATTAAGTACCATATTAATATTATTTATTTTTTGTACAAATATATATGATTATATTCTTAAATATTGGATGTATTATAATTTTATCATTTTACAAAGTTTATTATAATTATTTTTAAATTATTATTAGTAATAATTTAAATATGAAATCTTATAAAGATATTTAGGAAAAATTGATTGTAGAATATAAAATTACATTCAGTTTACTCCCATCTATTCAGAATTAAGTACTATATTGAATGTTAATTATTTATTGTACAAATATAAAGATCCTTTTCTTAAACTTTGGTTATATACATATTTTTACCATTCTACAAAGTTTATTATACTTATTTTTAAATTATTATTAGTAATAATTTTAATATGAAATCTTATAAAGGAAGTTAGGAAAAATTGATAGTAGAATTTAAATTTAGATGCAGTTTACCCCAATGTATTCAGAATTAAGTATCATATTAAATATTATTCATTTGTTTCTTCAAATATATACTATTATTTTCATAAATATTCATTATATACATTTTCTTGTCATTTTTAAAAACTCTTTATTCGTGGTTTTAAGAATGTGATAGTTTTAATTTTAATAAGAAATTTTATAAAGAGTAATAACGAAAATGGATTGTAGAATTTAAAATTAAATGCATTTTACTTCCAAATATTCCTAATTAAGCATCATATATTAAATTGTATTTATTTTATACAATTAAAATATTTTTTTTTATTTTACACAGCTTTTTATTTTTATCCTTAAGTAATAATAGAAATAATTTTAATACGAAGTTTTATTAAGATAGGCAGAAAAGATTGATTGTACAATATAAAATTAGATGCAGTTTACTATCATCTATTCAGAATTAAGTACCATACTAATTATTGTTTAATTTTTGTACAAATATATATTATTTTCTTAAAAATTGTCAAATGATAAAGATATAATATATGCAAAGTTTATTATGAGTATTTTTTAATTATTAATAGCAATAGTTTTAATATGAAATCTTAAAAAGAGAGTTAGGAAAAATTGATTGTAGAATGTAAAATTATATGCAGTTTACTCCCATCTATTCAGAATTATGTACCATATTGAGTGTTATTCATTTTCGTACAAATATAAAGATCATTTTCTTAACCATTTTATATATACATATTTTTATCATTTTACAAAGATTTTATTAGTATTCTTAAGTATTATTAGTAATAATTTTAATAAGAAATCTTATAAAGGGAGTTGGAAAAATTGATTGTAGATTATAAAATTAGATATAATTTACGTCCATCTACTCAGAATTAAGTACCATATTGAATTTTATTCATTTTTTGTACAAATATATAAATCATTTTCCTAAACTTTGGGTACATTCATACTTTTTTTCATTTTACAAAGCTTTTTATTACTATTTTTAAGTATTAATAGTAATAATTTTCTTATGAAATCTTATAAAGAGAGTTAGGAAAAATTCATTGTAGAATATAAATACTTCTATCTATTCAGAAGAAAGTACCATA
>CM063509.1:7752452-7754952 GCA_032207245.1 Pardosa pseudoannulata
ATGTTATATTTTTTAAATATTTTTGATAAAAATAATACATGATAAACAATATTACATATAGTAATATTCTAACACATTTCTTGTTAAAGTTTAAATTTCTTTAAAGTATATAAATTATGAACATTGATGTATCACATATGTATGATTTATGGAGCTATCTAAATGTATCACCAGAAAATTAATATATATATATATATATATATATATATATATATATATATATATATATATATATATATATATATATATATATATATATATATATACACAACTGGTGGACAAGGTGAAGACTAATCATTTTAGCAGTAATTGGTTAAGATGCAGTCTAGTTACACTGAAGAGAACGGCAAAAGTCTAAGACTTTAAGAACTGTTAAAACGGACATCTTTACTAGTCAACGGCAGAGAGAAGAAAGTCACAAAAATCACTTTGCTTTAACCCCTTCTTGGTCGGATTTTTTTTTCGAATTTCCGGCCCAAAAAAAGCATTTTTTTATTGCTGAAAATTAATCTATGTTCTATCCTAATTTCGAAAATGCAAAATATATTTGTCAACAAGCAGTTTTTTGCTTGACTTATTGGGGGTGAAATATGTGATATCCTGTCCACTGATCTGCAGTTTTCACCGCAATGCACCCACGTTTTATCTTTAAAAAATACACTGTAATAACATATTTATTAACTCTATTGCTTTAAAGTGTTTAAGATAAATATCTACATAAAATAATTATTAAAATTAGGTAAAAATTATTTTAGAAAATAGTTTTCCAACCTTACTGTTAAAATAGATTTACACTCAGCCTTGGGTATCAGAGCATAAAAATCACATTTATCAAAAACTGAAATATTTTATTACAGATTATTTTTTTGCTTATTTTGTCATAAAACTGTTGGTTATGAATATCAAAAATATCATGAATAATCCCGGGATTTATAAAAGAAGTGTAAATAGCGGCGAATTCAATCTCAATATGCAATTTTTCTTTTCGTCGCATGGCATGCGACGCCGACAATACGGGCACAAAAACGCCGAACGTATGAGATGCGACGCCGACCAAGAAGGGGTTAACAGATGTGTACCCCTGAGAGAAGACAGAAATAATTTTCTCAAGGGACAAGAAACTTAGTAAGTGAACTAAACTGTTAAGGTCAGGAAAAACGCAAAGCCATTTGTCGGCTACAGATGGAAAACGTGTTGAATAGACAGAAAATTGACATCTATAGGACAAAAAGCTTTGGGAAATGTATTTAAAGAATTTTAAGTCTTGGACACTCCTTTCATTAAGACATTTAGAGGCTGAGAAAGAGATTTTTAGGAATTACAATCGGAGAGAGGAGGCTTTTAATAAAATATTAAAGTTAAATATTTTTGATCTATAACATATTCTTGCAAAATTTTCGCGTAAAGTCCGTTGATTGAATAGATTTTGGGTAAGACCAAAAACAATAACAATTTATTAATACTCCAAATGAATCACAATTACAACGGATGGCCATAAAATTTGGCAGCGTTTTGCAGAACGTTTTCAGAGCATTAACAGAGGTCCTACTTTCACCAGAGCTGAGAGTGAACTGACTTTTTATAAGAACTCACGACCCCTTTATATAGCTTTCAGGTTTCTGGAAATTTCTACAAGCTTCTGGTAAAACCCAAAGAAGGGGGAGTTAGCAACAAATGTTCCCAAGTCTCCAAATTTGGTCGAAAAAAAAGAGTTTCCCAAAACTTCGCCAAGTAACCAATATCTCTAGAATTTAGCGAGATACCTTACAAATTACGTGTTTACAGCATTCTTAATAATAATAATAATAATAATAATATTAATAAATATATATATACATACATACATACATACATATATATATTATATATTTATATATATTCATGTATATGTACAATATATATAATTGTTTAACCTTTGTGTGATATTTATTTTCAATTTTGGTTCATTTACCTGTATATAGTATAATATTTGGACCGCTAACTAGAATTTTGCTACGCGATAGCTTGAATTCTTTCAACATGACCGTGAGGTTAATTATATTTCATGTATAAATGCTAGATAATTATTTTAGTAAAATACGAATAACCAATCGATTGACTCACTTTAAAAAAAATACGCATTTGAAAGTTACTATTATTCATTTGCTTAAATACGTTATCCACTAAAATATACATTGCCAAATAACTTTTACTATAAATGAATTAAATTATTGTATTTATTTAAGTGAATAGAGTTTAGATTAATTCTACAATCGTTAGATGAGGCAATGAAAAAAGGCTGAAAAACCAGAAATCAGTGGAATTTCTTTGCTGCAGCTAATTAATGACCTGCTTAATTTCTGAAATGTTTTTTTTTTCCATTCCATGTTTTTTGTTTCTTCATTCGTTGACATTTATACCAAAATAGTTTTGGTTTTTCTCTGTTTTTCGCTTAAATGGCGTTAAGTTCCTAATTGACTCCTGACTTTAAACCAATGTTCGTTTAGATTACTATTTTCTT
>CM063509.1:7762452-7797452 GCA_032207245.1 Pardosa pseudoannulata
ACTAAAATTTTATAAATTAATTCTTCTTTTACTTGTTTCTTAATCTAATGAGATTCTAAAATTTGTAATTCAAATTTTGTATTGTAATTAATTTTATAGAATACAGTTTATATTTCACAGTCATTTAATTCTTATGCATAAATTAATTTAAAATTTGGAACCTAGTATAGAACAGTGAATAAAGAAGAGATTAAAACTATGTTATACCATTATTGATGAGATTTATAGCATTATACAAAGCAGATAAGGCTAGATTTCCTTCTATGTGTATAAGTATGTATTATCTATAAATGAATTAATATCATTTTCTACAAAGGTTATTTTAATGGCTAAAAAGTTATAAATTAATACTTCCTTTACTTATTTTGTAATCTAATGACATTTTAAAAATCGTATTTTAAATTTTTTATTATAATTAATTTTATAGAATACAGTTTATATATCCCAGTCTTTTATTAATAATTCATTAATTAATTTATAATCTAGAAAGTAGTATAGTACAGTTAATAAAGAAGAAATTAAAACTATGTTATAAGACTATTCATGAGATTTATAGCATTATACTAAATAGATACGGCTATATTTTCTTTTGTGTGTATAAGTAGGTATTATCTATAAATGATTTAATATCATTTATATAACTACAAAGGTTATTTTAATGACTAAATAGTTATAAATTAATTCTTCTTTTACTTATTTTGTAATCTATAAATTAATTCTTCTTATAATTGTTTTGTAATCTAATGGATTTTAAAATTCGTATTCTAAATATTGTATTGTAATTAATTTTATGGAAAACAGTATATATTTCACAGTAATTTAATAACTATACTTAAATTAATTTATAATTTGGAACGTAGTATAGTACAGTTAATAAAGAAGAAATTAAAACTATGTTATACAACTATTGATTAGATTTATAGAACTTTACTGAATAGATAAGGCTATATTATCTTCCATGTGTATACGTATGTATTAGCTATAAAGGATTTAATCTAATTTATATAACTACAAAGGTTATTTTATTGACTAATTAGTTATAAATTAATTCTTCTTTTACTTGTTTTGTAATCTAATGTGATTTTAAAATTCGTATTTCAAATTTTGTATTGTAATTAATTTTATAGAATACAGTTTATATTTCACAGTGAATTAATACCTATACTTAAATGAATTTATAATTTGGAACAGTTAATAAGAAGAAATTAAAACTCTTTTATACCATATTGATGAGATTTATAGCACTATACTAAATAGATAAGACTAGATTTTCTTCTATGTGTATACGTATATATTATCTATAAATGAATTAATATCATATATAAAACTACAAAAGTTATTTTAATGACTAAATAGTTATAAATTATTTCTTCTTTTACTTATTCTGTAATCTAATGAGATTTTAAAATTCGTACTTCAAATTTTGTATTGTAATTAATTTTTATAGTATACCGTTTATATTTCACAGTCTTTTATTCCTAATTCATTAATTAATTTATAATTTGGAACGTAGTATAGCACAAAAAATAAATAAGAAATAATTAAAACTATTTTATACCACTATTTGTGAGATTCATAACATTATACTAAATAGATTCGGCTAGATTTTCTTCTGTATGTATAAATATGTATTACCTATAAACGAATTAATATCATTTATATACCTACAAGAGGTTATTTGAATGACTAAATAGTAATAAATTAATTCTTTTTTACTTGTTTTGTAATCTAATGAGATTTTAAAATTCGTATTTCACATTTTTATTGTAATTAATATTATGGAATACAGTTTATATTTCACAGTCATTTAATACTTATGCATAAATTAATTTAAAATTTGGAACCTAGTATAGAACAGTTAATAAAGAAGAGATTAAAACTATATTATACCACTATTGTGGAGATTTATAGAATTATATTAAATAGATAAGGCTATATTATCTTCTGTGTGTATACATTTGCATTATCTATAAATGATTTAATATCATTTATATAACTACAAAGGTTATTTTAATGACTAAATAGTTATAAATTAATTCTTATTTTACTTATTTTATAATCTAATGAGATTTTAAAATTCGTATTTGAAATTTTGTATTGTAATTAATTTTATAGAATACCATTTATATTTCCCAGTCTTTTATTCCTAATTCATTAATTAATTTATAATTTGGAACGTAGTATAGCACAATTAATAAATAAGAAATAATTAAAACTATTTTATACAACTATTTGTGGGATTTATAGCATTATACTAAATAGATAGGGCTAGATTTTCTTCTGTGTTTATAAGTATGTACCCAAGCAGCAAGGATGGTCGCCTAGTGGTTGGCCAATCATCGCCTTGATTGGTAAATGCTCGCACGTATTTTTAAAACGTCGATCTTGTGTCGGTGCGACGTCGCCTTCCGATTATTTTCTTTCTCCTCATATCGAAAGCTCGCCGGAAGTGCTGGGCGATGTCAAGTTCTGATTAGTCGCGAGGAGGTTTATTAATGTGATTGGCGCGACATCCGAAAAAAACGCCTCCTAGATGGCGCGACAAATTTTAAACTAGTGGCGCGAAGAAGAAATCTGTTCATTCCATTAAGTTTAATCAACTCCGCTACATAGACTAAACAAGTGCTGTGCTACAGTTCAACCATCTTGGATTTACAGAGCATTCGAAGATGTAAACGTTGTAGGTGCAATTTTATTACTCTTATCCTGCATTTGTACATTATGTATTTGCTATTTAAAATTATTTATTTAGTAAGCAATTTTCTGTTAAATCAGTGAAATATGAAAAATAGATAGCTGCCAATACATACTTGTCGACTTGACTTGTACGGAAGTTCCATTCTTTATAAAAATTTTGAAGATATAATAATAGTTTAAACGATTTAACATGAGCATTTTTTGTAACACTATTGATAAAGAGTTTTTAAATAAGAGAAAATCAGCAACATGCAAATATTTGAAACTTTATTTTAATATTAATATATATATATATATATATATATATGAACAATACTCCCCTAACCTTGTTTTATGCTTTCCGATTTTTGTAAAGTGATTTTAATAATAAAAAATATTATTTGAGTACTTTTGACTATACTAAAATATAAGCTCATGTGGAAACATACACATAAGAATAAGAATTATGTTAGTAAAAAGTTCTTCATTGATATTTCTTTCAATTTTCTAGAAAAAAAGTTGGGCATGTTATTGTATAATTAATTGCACAAAAATAAAAAATTTGTCTATTTTACTTATAATTTTTAAGCATTCTTTCTTTGATAAGGAATTGTGAATTATATATATATATATATATATATATATATATATATATATATATATATATATATATATATATATATATATATATATATATATATATATATATATATATATAACTTGTCAGTGTGTTTTAAGCCTAGATATTTATCTCCTGGGTTCAGTTTATGAATTTGTAAGATTTTCAACGTTAGTATGTTAGTAGTTATGAAATTTCTTATCAAAGGAAAAATTGTATTTGTAACTAAAGCCAAGTGGCAAGTAGAGGGTCATGTAACCTGCCTCTACGTATGCATAGTTTTGTCTTACTTTACTTTATTTAACTATGTGTTGAATGAATGCTTTTACACATAGTCAAGTATTGCATCTAAACAAGAACTATTGTACATTTTGATTGCAGATTATCATGAAAGTATGTTATAATACTATGATGAAACTCTATATGTAATTAGTTTTGAGAGCATTTAACAAATTCTAATTTTTCCATGTAAAATTATTATTTGGAATATAGAATTTAAAATGTAATTTTTAAATAATGTTTTAGCTTTATGTGAGTATTCGCTTTCTCCTGGTGCAAAATGCGTACGTAGTATATTTTACGCAGGTGTTTAATTTAGCGGATGTTCATTATGGCAGCTGTTCTGTGAGAAGAATGTTTAGAAATAATGCGAAAAAAAAAACAAAAATCAGTGATTTTCTGTGCTTCAGTTAATTAATGACCATCTTAATTTATATTTTTTATCTAATTCCTTTTTTTTTTTGTTGTGTCATTCTTTGATTTTTAAACAAATAACTTTTATTTTTCCTCTTTTCTTAGCTTAAAAGGCGCTAAGAGGCTAATTGGTTCCTGGTCTTTAGCGTAATGTGCTCTTCAAATTTTTATTTTATTTTATTTTACTCAGTGGCATAATTTGTGTTAATGCTTGAACATTTCTCGTTAGCTTATTTTAATCAGAAGGAATTTAAATTTTCCCATGGATATATTTTTCATCTATTCTTTTTTATATTTTACTATTTGTACAACTTTATTTATACTTTATACTAGTTGTTTCAGCGATAATATTTAAATATTTTCTACATAAAAGTCATTTTTTTATATTTGAATATTAAATTAAAATTTATTTTTTCCATAATTTATGTATTGCTTTGACGTATTATTTGAGGTGTAAACAAAAACAGTAAATTTTGATTTTTTTTCGTCCAATTGGCGATAAGTTGATAATTTACTTTTGATCTACACTCTTATGTTTATATTTTTTTATATTTGTTGAACAAAAAA
Source organism: Pardosa pseudoannulata (assembly GCA_032207245.1). Lineage (NCBI taxonomy): Eukaryota > Metazoa > Arthropoda > Arachnida > Araneae > Lycosidae > Pardosa > Pardosa pseudoannulata. Next base: position 7,767,008 of record CM063509.1, read on the forward strand.
GTAAATTTTGATTTTTTTTCGTTTAATAGGTGATAAGTTGATAATTTACTTTTGATCTACACTCTTATATTTACATTTCTTTTTATTTGTTCAACAAAAAAAGTAAATTTTGATTTATTTTTTCAATCAATCGGTGATAAGTTGCTAATTTATTTTTAATCTACATTCTTACGTTTACAATTTTTTTTATTGTTTTTAGAACCGCAGAACCAAAAATTTTGTGTAGCAGCTAGAAATGACATTGGAATTAATTTCTTGACTTTTTGTAATTTCATACAGTACATGAAAATATAATAGAAATAATTTTAAAGATATATTTACACAGAAGAACAAATTTAATGCAAATGTTTAATTCTCTCACAGTGCAAATTTTATCCATATTTTTGTTGGTTAGACGGGATTATATATTAAAGGCTTATCCCATTTAAAGCAATTTTTTGGAAGTTGTCTTTTTTAGATGGGAATAATAAAGCAACAATCAAGAGAAATGAAGGGTTAAAGATAATTTCTAGACTCAGATCAAAAGTAACCCATGATAAATCAAGATAAGGATCTAAAATTAAGGATCTATGTAAGGATCTAATATCTCCTAAATGAAACATGTTGGAAGTATGATAACATATACATCATAAAATACAAAAATTTGTGAGATATTGAAGGGTTGTTTATTCGGTTATTAACGTAAAAAATTATTTATAGACATTTAAAATATAGAACAGTTAATATAGAAGAAATTGAAACTATGTTATACCACTATTGATAATATTTATAACATAATAGTGAACCCTCGTTTTTAGTGGTTAATGGGCACAAGAACCTTCCACGAAAGCTGAAAAACTATTTAAACAGTTTTAAATTTTTTGTCTCATTTTAAAGAATTTTATATTTATTTCAGCATCTGTCCGAAACAATCGTCAATATCAGCATGCCACCGAACATGAAGTTGAAGCAGCAATTAAAAAAATAAACTTGTGAAGGTTCGTGAGGGTGGACATCTTCACCATAGTTAGGTTTGGAGCTCTACTGTCAAATGTTTTGCAACGAGGGATAATGAGACCAGGACCTATTGATTAAAGTTGATTCCGAAGGGCTACAAGCATCCATTCCATAGGGGGATTTAAACCTACGAACAACGGAACCGAAGGTCAGCACCTTAACCATTCGGCTGCAATTCTAATAATAAAATTAATGTAAATAACACTTGATGTCTTTGTCAATAAAGTTTGATTTGATTCCCTACTTTTTTAAATGTTTTATTTATGCTTTAATCATGTTGGATATTTATTTACTTAAATGTAAGTATTTTTACAGGACATATACAACTTAAGAAAGAATTTTTTATTCTGATTTTAAAAGAAATTTAAAATTTTAATTTTTGTGGTACTTAGGAAATAAATGAAATTTACATTAAGTAATAAAGTGCTAAAATGTTTATTTGTAAGTCTAAAATATTTGTAATTAAAAGTTATGGATAAGAATTTAAATTTTGGTTTTTGAAACATTTATTTATAGTTTACATTTAATAACAGAACAGTCTAAATTAAGGTATGCTTGCTTTATCCTTTAAAACAGAAGATATATTTCATTCAGAGATTATTGAAATATACTTCTTAAAACAATGTTAAAAATATTTACAATTATCACAGATTATATTACAAAGATTCTATAATTCTATTTTTCATGTCAGGTACAGATAATTTTTCACAGATGAATTACCTGATTGAAGTGTGTATTGTTTTTTTCATCTGATATATACTGGTTTTAAATTACATTTTTGTTTGGATATTGTATTATTGCTTTGAAGAACAGAGAAAAACAATAAAAATGTTTTAAGATGTGCAAACTAATGCCTTAAAAAAGATTAGTTTCTGATATATAGTGAAATTTTTATGAAGGTACTTTGTATTTTCAAATTCTCTTCTATTCAACAAGATAATTTTTGTATTCATTTATTGAACTAAAGCACTGGTTTTTATTCTTACTAAAATTTCAGTATTAAGCTGAATATGAAATAATAAGTTAAAATTGCTATTATTATAAATTTTACTTGCAATACTGCAAGAAAAAGTTATTTGAAATGTTTTTGAAATATGCTTTTGAATTAAAACATACAAATTTCTTAAATAGACACCATTAAGAAAATTAAACTATTATTTTATAATTATTCCTTTTTAGTTGTAATATTGCAAGATAATTTTTAAATAAGCTTTTTAATTAAAGAAATTCAAATTTTGTTAAATATTTGAGTCTTGAGAAAACTAAACTATTATATTATTGAAATATTTGCTGAGGTATATAATGGGTTGGGTTTGGAACGCTACAGTACATTTGCAGTACAAGATAACATTTTTTTTAACATACACTCTCAAAAAGTAAAAAACAAGGTCGCTATACTCAAGAAAAATGTGAAAAACTTAAAAATACCAATATTTTTAAATAAACTAGGAGAAATCTGGATAATTTCTGAATTATAACAAAAAGGTTTAGAAAGCAGTTATAAACTTTTTTTTAAAATTCCATGTTTATAAATTAAAACTGTATATAATTTCACACAAAAATGGTTACGGATTTAAGTTTCTTTTATTTTAGAAATGAATATTTTACTTTAAAAATTCAATTTTAATTCAAGGAAATGAAGCCAATTTCTGGCAAGAAATTTTTTTAAAACATTAGAAAATATAGAATTAAATAATATAAAAGCATTTAATAATAAATCTAACAGGTCACCCATTTATTCACCGTATAGGGAAATAATTAGTAACATATCGGGAAATAATTGGCAACATATCGGGAAGTGATTGGTACTAAGTCGTGCTCCGATCATAAACATCGACAAATGATCGGCAAAACTGTCTGAAACACGCCGCGGCGATGATCGCCCGGCGGGTTGCCGGCGGCCATAAACAACCACTCTCCAACGTCGCAGACGGTAATCGGCCCGACGTCGCGAGATCGAAAGGCGGTGTTTGGCCAATGATTGGCCAACCATCTTTTGCTGCTTGGGATATTATCTATAAATGAATTAATATAATTTATATAACTACCAAGGTTATTTTAAAAACTAAATAGTCATAAATCAATTCTTCTTTTACTTATTTTTTAATCTGATGAGATTTTAAAATTCGTATTTCAAATTTTGTATTGTAATTAATTTTATGGAATACAGTTTATATTTCACAGTCATTTAATAACTATACATCAATTGATTTATAATTTAGAACTTAGTAAAGTACAGTTAATAAAGAAGAAGTTAAAACTATTTTATACCACTATAGATGAGAATTATAGCATTATACTAAATAGATACGGCTAGATTTTCTTCAGTGTGTTTAAGTACTTATTATCTATAAATGATTTAATATCATTTATATAACTAAAAATGTTATTTTAATGATTAAATAGTTATAAATTAATTTTTCTTTTACTTATTTTATAATCTAATGAGATTTTAAAATTCGTGTCTCAAAGTTTGTATTGTAATTAATTTTATACAATACAGTTTATATATCACAGTCAATTAATACCTATACATGAATTAATTTATAATTTTGAGCTTAGTATAATTTTTTCTTGATTTTTGAAATGTGTTCTTTTTATCATTATAATAATTTAACAGAATTTTTTTCATAATTTTGTAAAAATTGAAACACATTTTTCAATACTTTGCAAATGTTTATAATCTTTTATTATTATATATTTGAAGAGTTATGGTTTTTCGAAACATATACACTTTTCACACGCATGAAGAGTTCTGCTGTCAGAAGGTATGAGACTAGACACATTAGGCAGATTTTAACCGAGCCCGTATCACTGAGAATTAATGCACCGTGAGAGAAGTAAAAGCTGGGATCATATTTAAACCAGGCCCCAAATTTTGAACCGTTTCACTGAGACTTAGACCATTCCTGCCTAAAAGGTCAAATAAATAGAAATCTAATTATTAAATTTCATTTTTTCCGATTAGTAAAGAATTTTTATATCTGCTGCGTATATACAGTTAATAATTTATGAGTGTAGGTGGTATTAATAACATAAAACAAATTTAAAAGCACTGAAAAGAAAATGCTTCATAATTAATGCAAAATATAAAATAAATCGTAATTTATCTGGTTCAAAACATTAATGATTATTCTAATTTGAAATTTTTAGTGTAAATAATATTTTTACTGTTTTATTTATTTAAATGTTTATACGAAATTGTTTTATTCATATTCATTTACAGAGTGCTGAAGTGTTAATCGACTTTTGACCTTTCGTTTAATTTTTGCTTTGGGTTATTTTTTTCCGCAGTAAATCAAAAACAAGATATTGTCGATTTCTAGTGTACAAATTTTATTTGTATAATTAAAATTTGCAAAATTTGTACAATTAAAATCAAAATTAAAAGCTTAAATATACATTAATTCGTTATTACATTTATAATCCTTAACAATTATGGTAAAAATAAATCACTGAAAATTCTACAGGTTGAGATGTATTTTACCATAAATTTGTTTCATAAAAATCACAATTATATTTTAGTAATGTGTTTATACTTGTAGTTTATACTTTTTTATTGCATTTGTATTGATCTTATATATATTTATCACAGCCATCTTAAATGCAATGTTGGCATTATTGGCGCCAAAAATATCTCCAATAAAAGAGGGAACTAACTGGAATTTCATATATCTAGAAGAAAATAAAAGCGTATCGGATTGCATTCTTGCTTAAATTTTATATTCACGATTCACAATATGTGTATATCACACTAATATCAGTTTGGTAAAATTATTAAATATTATATTCATGCATAAAAATTTAAAATTTTCTTTAGAAAATAGTAAAGTATTCCAATGATCGATATTATGTGTGTTTTATATAAGATAGCACTTTCTATTCATGTTATTAATATCTACCTGCAGCTAAAATTTTTAATCTTTTTTACAGATGTTTTAATGCATTTGGTAAAAGTAACGATAACTATAATATTACTCGGGTTAAAAGCCATTCTTTCGTTATCAGTTAAGTAGCTAACCAATCTGATAATCCAGTTTTACACTCATAAATATGTCACTGACTTAGCAGATGTGCAATTACCTACGAAAATGACAATATTAAAATTTTGTAACCAGTATCTTTTGGTTATATTCACTTAAATAATTCAGCATAATGTTATATAAATTTATCTTTTTAGGAATCACATGCGGTAGATTAGTTAAACGGTTATAGCTGCTTCTTATTGCTTTAGTTCACGTATAACTTCTAGTAGTTAAGTACTGACAATATTCTTTTTCACAGAAATATCCCCATTATCATATTATTTTTATAAGGCAACAGCCTGATTATGTTTACTATTAAATTACTCCTCCCACATTTATTATTAAATAGTTAAAGTAATAAAGAATCCCAAAAATATTAACTCTTATTACCTGTTTACCGCCAATGATATTTCCAATAAAAAGTTCACATATAAAAAATATCTTATCAATATCGCTTTTACATACAATTGAAAATGACATTAAAAAGTATATTTTGCAATAAGTTTTATTTCATTTAAATAATTATTTATTGTTTTACATTTTTTTAAATTTTACTATATTTTGTCAACTTTACTCTCTCTTAAAATTAAATTTACAAAAATGCCAGTTTAATTTGAAAAAACGCAATACTTTTAAATGTATCCTTAGACAGCATACCCTACTGGAATACAACAAAAGAAAAATTTTGGAGTTTCAAGATTTCATTTTTCATTTATGTGCAAAGCATTGTGTGATATTGCAAACACTATTTTCTTTTGCATTTTGATAAGAATAGCAACTTTTGCAAAGAAAATAAATCGATAAAGCTGCAAATGGAAGCTGCAATAATTCGAGAGGATTATAATATTGGCACTTGACATTGGTGTTCACTTTAGTAAAGTCATAACAATAGACAGAAATTCTTTTTGATAAGGTGGCTGAACATGTATGTGTGGGGAGGGGGCTTTCACCTGTGCCTTTGGAGACAAGTGCAATTTCACATAAAAGGTGTCTTATTGCATATGTTTGCTGAAATAATTATCAATTTCCTTTGATATAGAGTTTTTCTTATTAGTTTTGTTGGACTAAACAATATACATGCGTGCTTTCTATGTGTTTCATTTATACAGTTTTGATAAATTTAACACTATGTCTGAAAGATAACTTACAACATAAGATTCTCTAGCCTTCCTAAAAACTCATTCGGATTTTGATTTGCAAAAATACATATGTGCAAGTTAGAGCCCGATAAACCTGCAGATATAACCGATGAAGAAGATTTTGATGTGAATAATTTAGATGTTATTACGCCATTCGATGTGTGTGGAATAGTCCACGCCATTTAAAAAAATCTAATAGGAAGACAAATTTCAGAAACAGGGTCGAAGGGCCAAGAAAAAACGAAAAACTGAAAACCGTGTATTAAAATGGAAAAAAAAGGGAAATTCGATAATCCAAGAGAGCTGGAAAAACCGGTACCAATATTTCATAAATTCTATAGTGTGATCATATTTATCAATTGTACATTATTTAAAGATAATTAAACAAACAGTTAATATAAGGAAGATGTTATAATTATTAGACTTTAAATTAACTATTTTCATGAGCTTTTAAAAATATGCAAAAAATGATCATTTAATTAAAAATTTCCTTTAACATCTAAAACACTATCATGAAACTCTAAAGATTATCTAATTAAAATTCTTGCAGTTCTCTTAATAAATATAATTACACAAACGTAACACCAAAAAAAAACACATGACACAAAAAATGTGCAGCATAGATTTAATAATAAAATTTCATTTTGATTCTCAATTAGGACATAAAGATTATTTAAATTTTGAAGATTTCGTTACAGGGATTCAGACATTAATAAAAGTTTTTATAATTTTTTCAGGAATTAATGGGTTTTTTTTATTGGTAAAATTAAAAGTTTTCCTTTGATATCTAAAACATCATCATTGAACTCTAAACCCAAATTACAATTCTTAAAATTCTAGCACAAAAATAATTACACAAACGTAACACAAAAAAATAAACACGAAACACAAAAAATGCATAGCATAGAAATAACAATAAATTCTCATTTTGATTCTCAATTAGAACATTTTTAGACATATTTCCGGTATAAAGGAGTTATGTGTATTAAAAATATAGGAAAAACCTGTTAAAATCGCTTTCAATCAAAGTAAATAAAAGCTTAATTCGAATTTCGAATGTCGACACCAATTATATATCACGAAGGATATCTGTACGAAATTTAATGCAACTCCTATCGTTTCCACACAAATATGTTCGAAGACATAAAGGCACATATGTCGAAATGGTAGAATGGCAGAGCGGTGCCAAAGTTCATGGGTTCGAATCCAGCTGATGGAATGGATGTTCGTAACCTTTCAGAACCGGATTTAAGCAGTAGGTTCTTAGCTAATCAGCCCTCGTGTAGCAAAACTGTAGACCATAGTGCTCCAAAATATAATCAAACCAAACTATAGTTCCATATACGCAGATATATATATATATCTTTATATATATACTCTTACCATTATTTATAAATATTAAAGAAACAAATATGAGCTTTAAATATTAAAAACAAATGTTTACTATTATATATTAAATGCGTGGAACTATGGGTTTTTTCTACAACTCTTATTTCTTTTCATTACTGAGGCTAAGAGGTAGCACTACATGTGAGTACTAAGGCACAAAAAGAATCTCTTCACTATTTAATGTAAGTTACACGACGAAAGAGAGAAATATTGTAGGAAAGAAAGCGGAGAATCCACAACCAGTTATCAATTATTCTCGTAAAACAGCGTTAAAAACGTGCTGTTTTTACTTTCTTAAGAGAACTATCACACGTTCATAGGAATGTTTGAAAATATTAAATGTCTTAGCTTAATTTTTATAAAGAAGAAAAATAATACAATCACATACAATATGTAAGTGTAAAAATAATGTTACGTTACCCTAGTGCTTGAGAAAGAAGAAATTAAAACTCATTAAAATACCCATGGACAAATATGTCTTGATTAAATAGTTTTATAAAAACAAATGCCTAAGGAATACAACTGGAATATAACTTATCATTTGTAGACATCGAAGACTACTCTCGACTCAACGTCGGCCCTGCAAAATGGCATTAACATTCCTTTTTCTCGTATCGCTTCAAAAAATGTCTGCCGAACGATGGCCAATTGGTTAGGGTGCTGGCCTTCGGTCCCAGAGTTCGTGGGTTCGAATCCCACTGTGGCATGGATGTTCGTAGCCTTTGGAAATAGGCTTTAAGCTGTAGGTCCCGGTCTCATTAGCCATCTTGTTGCAAAAAGGAGACCGTAGCACTCCAAACAAAACCAAAACAAAAAATGTCTATCTCGCAAGCAGCGGATACCAGCAGCGTTCACCCTCTTCTCTCCTCTGGTAACAACCTTGTCCTCTAAAATAATCAGACAGTCCCCTCGGAGAAAAAACAGGGGTCCATTGAAGAACGGAAGGATCAGGATCCCGTCAAACCAGAGGTTATTTCTAGTGGTTGAGAGAAGTCCAAATTTTCTTTCTAGTTCAAACCGGTCCTGTCCTGTATGTCTTTGTTAAAGTCTTACGAGAAGGGGTAAAAAAAACTGCACCGGATGTAACTTATTGTTACATTTCCCGCCAAACCAGAGGACCCTTCTATTGGTTGGGAGAAGTCCGAAGAGTCTTTCTAGTTCAAACCAGTCCTGTCCTGTATGTCTTTGATGAAGGCTTACTAGAAGGGGTAAAAAGAGCTGAACCGGATGTAACTTATTGTCACATTTCTCGCCAAACCAGCAGGCACTTCTGTTGGTTGGGAGAAGTCCGCAGTTTCTTCCTAGTTCAAACCAGTCCTGTCCTGTATGTCTTTGATGAAGGCTTACTAGAAGGGGTAAAAAAAGCTGAACCGGATGTAACTTATTGTTACATTTCCCGCCAAACCAGCGTGCCCTTCTATTGGTTGGGAGAAGTCCGCTGGTTCTTCCTAGTTCAAACCGGTCCTGTCCTGTACGTCTTTGATGAAGGCTTACGAGAAGGGGTAATAAAAGCTGAACCGGATGTAAGTTATTGTTACATTTCCCGCCAATCCAGAGTGCTCTTCTATTGGTTGGCAGAAGTATGAAATTTCTTTCTAGTTCAAACCAGTCCTGTCCTGTACGTCTTTGATGAAGGCTTGCGAGAAGAGGAAAAAAGGCTGAACAAATGTAAGTTATTGTTACATCGCCTCCGGTCTTTTTTAAAAAAAATGTCCATACATTTAAGTATAAAAACCAGGATGTGAAAATCATAATTATAATCTTTATTGCAGATTCGATAAATTTTTGGATGTGATGAACCAAGACACCCTTAAATCAATCAAGAAGTTTTAAAGAAGTATAAATATCAAGCTGATTTAAGCAGATATTTCCTTAGGCATGTTTTCTGAATATTATACAAATATTTACAAATGATACGTTGTATTCCAGTTGTATTCCTTAGGCATTTAATTTCATAAAATTATGTAATCAAGACATATTTAATCCATGTGTTTTAGTTTCTTCTTTCTCAAACACTAGGCCAACGTAACATAATTTTTACATTAAAATATTAAAACATACAACGAAATAGTTTGTTATTGAAATAGAATATGTCATAAACTAGCAATGGTCTAGTACCTATTTTATGTGTTTTCTACATAAACTGTATTGAATCGCTACTTTAACGATGTCACGTACATAAGCATTTCCTTACAAAATATCGCATTGTACAAAATTTCCCTTTTTAACATCACATTTCCCCAATATAAATGCAATTTATGAAAAACCATTATTTAAGATCATATTGCATTTTATATTTTTTTCTAAGATCCCCTCCCCTCCTATCATTTGAAATAAATGTAGACAGGGATTTATAAAATCTTTAGGAAATATATTTACACTAGCATATAGTCCGTCATATGGCGGAATTAATAATCATTTTTTTCATTTTCCAGAATTTTGAAGTACCCTATGAGGCAGTTAAAAATGGTTTGTTTTGGGCTGAGAATTATCTGGTATAATATCAATAATTTGTTTATATTCATACTCCTCTAAAGTCTTCCAATACTGTGAATTCAGTTTAGTATGAATAAACTTAGTCATTGAATTCATTTAGTCAGTCTGTGTGGTTATTTATAAAAAACAAACACACCAACGAACAAACTTCTTAGTTTTCAAAGCTATATAACTTAAACACCAGATATTTATTAGACCGTGAAATAGAATACTAGACTTTTATGAAAATAATTTGTTGTTAATACCGGTGATGCAGTTTTTATTGCAACAAACAATAACCGATAATCAAATTTAAAATTATCACATATGTACCTAATCTGTTATTTAAGCCAAATATAAAAGAAAAAATCGACGTATCATCTAAGTTCAGTGATAAAACGGATGAAAATAATGCAGACGATATTTGAATAATTTAAAATAAGAAATGATTAAAGGAGATGGTTAAATTAATGGCGTCATAATACTAGAAAAAATGTTATTTTTACTAATTTATTAAGTGATAAACTTAATAGAGTGCTCTTAACCGAGAAAAATAGGGTTTAAAATAACGGCTTTAAACTCTCGAAAAGGGGGGGGGGAGTGGTGGATTTCGAATGTTTTAAAAACTTGCTTTCAATTTTGTTAATCCTAACTCACCAAGAATATAATTTGTATGCCCCTATCCATTCCAGGTCCAACCGCTTCATAAATTCGACGACAGACGCACAGAAAACTTAGGCTATTATTATATAGGGGATTTAGTCTTCATTATAACAGCATTTAATAAATGGGTCATAAAGGGAACAATTCTGTTCAGCTTAGAACACATAATTTAATATTTCTGTGATAAAACTAACAATTTATAAAATATTTATTTTTGACATTTTAAGATTATGTGTTATGGAAAGTACGTATATTGTGTACACTAATGTATAAAAGTTTAAAAAAAATTGTAAAATGTGGAAAGTTGTAAGTAAATGTTGGCTCAATTGACTGAGATTATTTGGAAAATAATTGTTTGATAGTGGAACACTGTGCATATGTTAAGTATAGATGTGAGAGGGGAATGTAGAAAACATCTGAATATTGGAGAATGGGTATTAAATGAACTCACCCGGCATTGGATAGGCGTCAAGCTGCGTGCAATTGATGAGGTGAATGCTAAGTTAAATCCTCAAAAATGACGATTGAAGACACAGACACACCAACTGGTCTTGTTTCTGAAAAGAAAAAAAAAATCAGAATATTTGAATCTGGATGATCTCAAACTGACTCCATTCTGGTTGTACGTCAATGTGTAATCTCATAGAGTCTGGCAGAAGTACCAGAGTACAGGAGATCTTACATGAGGACCCGCACAAGGTGGAAAGAACAGTTTGAGAGAACCAAAAATAAAAGTTTGGTAACACCAATATTTGCCAACAACAGTGAATTGTGGCATAGAAATGGATCACAGATTATATTATATATCTTATACTATATATAATAAATGTAAAAGTTTTCATGCTTATGAATGCTTCAGACCATTTTATGTATTAGGTACATATTCAATATAGAAAATATTAATGTCAAGACTTAATATAATATGTACTAAATGTAAGATTTTTCCTGCTTATGGGTGCTTCAGACAATTTTACGGGTTAAAAAAAAGATATTATTGAGTCTAGAAATTATTAATGTCTACACTTCATATTACATAAACAAAATGTAAGATTTTTCATGCTTATGAGAGCTTCAGACCATTTTATGTGTAAGAAAGAAGATATTGAGTCTAGAAAATCTTAATGTCTATATTATATATACAACATGCAAGATTTTTCAAGCTTATGAGTGCTTCAGACTATTTTATGTATTAGGAAGATATTATTGATTCTAGAAAATCTTAATGTCACGAATTCTTATAATGTGTAACAAATGTAAGATTTTTCAAGCTTATAGCTTCAGCTCATTTCATTTGTTAGAAAGAAGACATAATTGAGTCTAGAAAATCTCAATGTCTAACTTCCAACATGCAAGATTTTTCATACTTATGAGAGTTTCAGACCATTTTATGTGTTAGGAACATATTATTCATTCTAGAAAATCTTAATGTCACGACTTCCTATAATATGTACTAAATGTAATATTTTTCTCGCTTATGGGTGCTTCAGACAATGTTACGTGTTAGAAAAAAGATATTATTCAGTCTTGAAATATTAATGTCTACACTTCATATTTTATATACAAAATGTAAGATTTTTCATGCTTATGAGGGCTTCAGACTATATTATATGTTAGAAGGAAAATATTATTGAGCCTAGAAAATTTCAATGTCTATACTTCATATTATATATAAAAATTGTCAGATTTTCCATGCTTATGAGTGCTTTAGACTATTTTATGTGTTAAAAAAGATATTGAGTCTAGAAACTCTTAATGTCTACAATTCATATTATGTATACAATATGCAAGATTTTTCATGCTTATGATTGCTTCATACTATTTTATGTATTAGAAAGATATTATTGATTCTAGAAAATCTTAATGTCGAGACTTCCTATAATTTGTACTAAATGTAAGCTTTTCAAGCTTGTAAGTGCTTCATCTCATTTTGTGTTAGAAAGAAGATATTATGGAGTCCAGAAAATCTCAATGTCTAACTTCATATTATGTATACAAAATGTAAGATTATTCATGCTTATGAGTGCTTTTGACTATTTTATGTGTTAGAAAAAAGATGAGTCTAGAAAATCCTAATGTCTATGCTTTATATTATATATACAGCATGTACGATTTTTTATGCTTATTAGTGCTTCAAACAATTTTAGGTGTTAAAAAAAAGATATTATTAAGTGTAGAAAATCTTAATGTCTACACTTCATTTTATGTAAACAGAATGTCAGATTTTTCATGCTTATGAGTGCTTTCGATTATTTTATGTGTTAGAAAGAAGATATTGAATTTAGATAATTTTAATGTATACACTTCATAATATATATACAAAATGTAAGATTTTTTCATTCTTATGAAGGTTTCAGACCTTCTTATGAGTTAGAAAAAAACATTATTGAGTCTATAAAATCTTAATGTGAACCCTTCATATTATATTGTTGCGTAATTCCCGAGTAAAGTTCATTGATTGAATAGACTTTGACTAAGACAAAAACAGTAAGAATTTATCAATACGCCAAGTGCTTCACAATAACAACGGAAGGCGATAAAACTCTACAGCCTTTTGGAGAATTTTTTCAGAGCAATACAGAGACCATTAACACAGGTCCTACTTTCACCAGAGCGTGATCTGACCTTTTATGAGAACTCAAGGCCCCTTTATATAGCTTTTAGGTTACTAGAAATTTCCACAAGCTCTAGTAAAATTCACAGAAAAGGGGGTCGGCAACAAATGTCGCTAATTCGCCAAATACTGTGATACATCGTGAAATTGGGCAACAAAAATGAGTCTCCCAAAATTTTGCCAAGGAGGCAATATCTCACCAATCTGGCGGGATACCATACAAACTACATGTTTACAGCATTCTTAACAATATAAATATGTGAGATTTTTCAAGCTTATGAATGCTTCAGACCATTTTATCTGTTAGAAATTAGATATTATTCAGTTTAGAAATCCTTAACGTTTACACATCATATTATATATACAAAATGGAAGATTTTTCATGCTTATCAGTGAAACGTTTTCTTGAAAGTAACGAATAAAAGTTATTAGTGTACAGAAGAATATTTCACCAAGCTCTAATATAGCAATATTTAATCGTTACAGCAAAAATCAGATGTTTAAGGAAAATAGCATCTGTTTTGATAACGTCTTGAAATCAAACAAAAATATAGGGAATATAGATTTAGATGAATGATTCAATACTAAACAATAACGAGTAGATAGGGCAAAAATTCCTTACATTGAGTTGGTGTTATAAAAAATTAATTTCCACGAGCTAATTAAAAAAATATAAACTTAACACATAAATGTGTTTAGCAGGATGGTATCCGAATAGATAGGTCACTGCCACCAATAAATATCAAACACGGTGCAGTCATATAGTTTGTAGACGTTTTCACTATTTTCTGATATTTCAAGATTATTCTGCTTTAAGGTACGGTAAAGGAATTATACATGAAATTAAATCATTATTTTGATGTAAAATTTTAAATATTTTTAATGTTTTAAATTTTAATGTAATATACATGTAAATACAATGAAACTAGTGAATAGATTTTGATAAAATCACACAATGCTTTGGGATAAAGAATCAGGGATACTCAAAAACAGGGAGGATCGATTATTCTGGAATACTCGAGACATTTAAAGTGCGGCGAATGACAATGGTGCAGACTGTTTTGTTTCCTATACAGATGTATGGATTATTTTCTACAAGAGATTCTTTAAATATATAACAGATTTAATATATTTTTCAATGTTATTGGTATCTTAAATCATAATCACTTTCGAAGAACAGTTTTAAATAATAACTCTTAAGTTTGTTTTAAGTATTTTGAAGAACATATCATGGAGTCTAAAATATGTAATATTTATCTGCCTATAGAATAATTATCAATAACAGGAAGTAATGATAACAGAACTATCGAACAGTTGATTATAACTTAAACATTAAAATAACAGAGCATATTCTTTGGAATAAATACAGCTAAACTTTCGATAATTCTATTAATTTTAATTGCAAATCACAGTTATGAAAAAATTTAAATATGTATGTCAGGTCTAAAAAGGGTGTTTGAAAGAAATTAAGCGAGTTGTGATCAATTTAAAAGGGAACTCGTTCGTAATAACAAAATAAATGAAAAAAAAATCCACATTCGCGTAGGCATTTAGGCTAATCCGGTCAAGCGAAAGCATATTGGAGAAAATTGATGAGTATGCAAAGAGATAAGGACAGATGGCGCAAGGACATCCAAGCTTAACACCGCCACGAATAAATAGAAATAGTGCAAGTGATGCCTTAAAAAAGGAAATTATACTTTGAAATAAAGAGATGATTTAATAAAAAAGACTGCTTATTCCACTCGCCTACCACCGGATTCGACATTATATATATATATATATATATATATATATATATATATATATATATATATATATATATGCGTGTGTGCGTGTGTATGTGTGTATATATGAAGTAAAAATGTTTTCGTTTACCCATTAAAAATTCATGTATACCTACAGTACAATTATTACTAAATTTTTACAGCTCTAATATTTTAGAAAATGCAATTTATTTGCTGTCTATCAAATATGGAATATTATTCATGCAATCTAAATCAACAGAATAAATTCAAATATACCACAAGTTTGAAATAACGTAAACAAAATCACAGATAAAGAATAAGTGAATTTAACCAATAACATAAGAAAAGTAAGTTACATTATTTTCAGTACAGCCGTAAGGTAATTGAAAAACAAAAACAAAATTTATAATTTAGAAAAAAATTTATTTTAGCATTAAACTCCGGTAGAATTCAGTACATAACACTTTATAGGTATGTGAAACAAATAATCAGGGTTTTAATAATTACTCATAGGGGGCCGAGAGTAAAGTGATATAAAAGACACAAATTTCTGTCTTCAAGAATAATATTTGGTGAATTCATTCTACTAGATTACTCGATAAAAAGAACAAAATATATTCACCAATGGTTGCCATTAAAGGAGAGAATTGATTTAAAATTTTTAAAAAATATCATTATATATATATATATATATATATATATATATATATATATATATATATATATATATACCACCAGGAATCTACTTGTTTACCACATTTTAGCGTGAAAAACCCTGTGACAAAAATTCCTTTCTACTACAGACCACAATTCCATAAAAATAAAAGGAAGGTATTTTCCTAGAAGAAAAATATTTTCTTCCCTAAAGAAAAGACATTTAAAATTTATATACCATTGGACAAGGATTTATACATCATTCAGAATAAAGATTGATTAAATTAAATTATATATAATATATATTATATATATATATATATATATATCTGTGTGTGCGTGTTATGTTTAATGTCATCTCAGCTAAAAATGAAAAAATCTTTTTAAAAAAAACACAAATTGTTAAAGTTGTGATGAAGACAGATGAAAACGATGAATATCTTGACATGATGATCGTACAGAATTTCCTAAAGAGAGAGAAAAGAGGAAGAGACTGTCGATTCCTTACGCTATTTAGTTCACAGGAGTGATCAGTTTTAATGGAGGTCTTTTTATATTTTTTTTTCTCAATACTAGGACATCTGGTTTTTGGTTGTTTTTTTGTTATAAATAAACAAAGAAGAGGAAAAAGTTGATAGAGGGAAATCTCGCCGAACAAAAGTGGACAAATTAAAAATAATACCGACAGAAGGACCCAAAAAGAGGAAATGAGCGGAAAAAAAAAGAGAAGGAATATCGACAAAATATTGACCCCTAACGAAAAAATATTCATATTAAAACATTTATAGCCAATTACGGGAACACACGTAGATATTATAAGGATTTATACATCATTAAAGTCATAAGAAAAGACAAAGAAAATATCTAACTGATTTAAATAAATAAATTTATATATATATATATATATATATATATATATATATATATAATATATATATATATATATATATATATATATATATATATATATGTGTGTGTGTGTGTGTGTGTGTGTGTGTGTGTGTGTGTGTGTATGTCATAGTGTCATGAGCTCAAAATGAGCTGGAAAAGGGTAGCGGAGACCTGTGTACAGACTAAAGATCTTTATTAAAAACACAAAATGTTAAAGTTGTGATGAAGACAGATGAAAACGATGAATATCTACAAATGATATGATGATCGTTACAGGAATTAGCTTTCTAATCGTTCGTAGAGAAAAAGGGTGGGAGGACACTCTCAGTCGATCTCCTTACGCTATCTGCCAATGAGTTAGTTCACAGGAGACTCGATAAATCAAAATTTCACCCTGAGCCTTGAACTCCGGTCTTTTCATATCGCCGTCTGCCCTCAGATTTCCATCTCAGCTGATCGGGTATCTGGTTGATGACGTTGTGGGGAACAGCTTGTAGAACTATAGCCGGACAGGTGTAAGCCCGGTTCCAAGGGGAGTTTGCAGTCATCGAGGGTAATCTCGCAGATCATTAATCGATGTCTCTGGACAAACTTTTGGAGAACATGGTAGGGAAGTACTGCTGATTCCCGTACAATGTAGAGGATTGCTGTCTTGTAAGCCTCTTTCTTCGGTATGCCATTGAAACTAATACTGGAAACACTTCGCCAGCATCCTAATGTATTTCTCAGACAGAATGATTGAGATGGCCATCGATGCTAACAGTACTCTATTCAGCATCCTATTCTGCGCGAAACAATGTAATTTCACTAGGTAAACATGAGCTCAGTGCAAGTGCTTAAAAAAGGCACGTTCGCTATTTCAACCCGATGAAGGCTTTTTCGCTGTAGTAGATAAGTCTGTATGTGGAAGTTTCATGTAACGAGAATTGATTACAACGTATTATATATATATATATATATATATATATATATATATATATATATATATATGTGTGTGTGTGTGTGTGTGTGTGTGTGTATGTGCGTGTATGTATATATATGTGTGTATACATACATACATACATACATACATATATATATATACATACATAAATATATGTAAACCAGAGAAATTTAAGCGACCGGTCACATAGAATTACAGATCCTATTGTTTTACTTGTAATGGCTATTGGGTATGAGGAATGTTCGGCCAATAAATTACTCAAGAATATGCAGTCATCCCATTCTATAGAAAGAACAAGTAGAGTTCGTAGCGGAACTTTTATTAAGAGTTACATGTGACTCTATGAAATTCAGCAGACTGAATGATCATGAAAACATGTGTGGATAACACCATTCAACCCCAAAGAGAGATGTTGAGAATTCCC
The DNA here is from genome assembly GCA_032207245.1 of Pardosa pseudoannulata. Lineage (NCBI taxonomy): Eukaryota > Metazoa > Arthropoda > Arachnida > Araneae > Lycosidae > Pardosa > Pardosa pseudoannulata. The sequence continues at coordinate 7,784,966 of CM063509.1, forward strand.
TAAAGAGAACAAATTAATCAGCACTCTCATCAGTAAAAAGGAATTTTGATCGTTGAAATCTGAACCGGGGAAAGCTGGAAAATATGAAGAGTTTGAAGAAAATTTGAATGTATTGCAGAGTAAGGTTTTGGAAAATGGAAGAATACAGAATTGAAAAAATAAGAATGAGAAAGTGGAGGATTTTAAGAGATATTAAAGAGAAGTAATTTTGATATATATATATATATATATATATATATATATATATATATATATATATATATATATATATATATATATATATATATGTAATCCATTTTTTATAAAACTCCTTCACAAGGAGAAAGTTCAACAGCTATAAGTAATGAGAATGCAGTCGGGCTTCATATTCAAGAGAACTCAGAAGTCTAATTTTAAACTTTATTTCAGAGCAGCAACATCACACATCTGTCCTTCTGGACAATATAAAATCAAAAGCCACAGAGTTCACTCTGTTCAGACACAAGTACACCCAAGAACGCTGACAACAAGAATTTTCCCACAACAAAAACAACTTACTAAGCGAATTAACTGCAATATCAGCAAAACATGAACACATGTTCCGCGAACACCTGGGAAACTGCTGCATAGACAGAAAGTTTACAGTTTTATGACAGAAAGGAATGTTAAGTGGAAAATACTTCACTGATTAAACCATTTAGAGACTGGTAAAGATATTTAGATGAATTAAAATGGAAGAGAGGAGTTTTTTGAAGAAATATTAAAGTTAAATAATTTTGATATATTACATATATATATATATATATATATATAAAGTATATATATATATATATATATATACATATATATATATATATATATATATATATATATATATATATATATATATATATATACGTGTGTGTCAAGTTTAAAATGGGGATTAAGAATTAAGCGAGTTAAACTAAGAATAGTTAAAACTCATTAACGACAACGTAATGGACGAAAGTAACACTCAAGCAGAACTATACAGAGTAAAAGAGCTGACGCGGAAGTAGACATGTGAATTTCGCTTAGGTAGCGAAGCCAAAAAAGACAGTTCTCAGAGCGAAATCGGACTGATAAAATCCTTCACGTTTGTCTCGGCAAATTATGAGAACAAAGAATATCTAAATAGAACATCCATGGACAGAAGGATTAGAATAAAGAATTTTTTATGAGAAGTCAAATGTGTGGTTCATGCCTTATACCACTTGTCCATGTCAGATATATAAATATACATACATACAAAAATATATCCATAGATACATATACATACATATACACATATATATACATACATAGAAAGACACACACACTATAAATATATATATATATATATATATATATATATATATATATATATATATATATATATAATTTTCCTGTATGTGGAAATTACAAATATTTACAACACAATAAGGCATGTATGCAATAAATAATTTCTCTAACGAAGCTATGGCCTAATATAAAAAAAAACTTATAGAGATATAAATCACTTGAGCAAAAAGTAAAATATTTATGAAAAATTACTTGTAACCAGAAAAGTATTTATTAGGATTTGTTCTGCCTTAGTTGGACGTGAAATTATCGAAATAAATTTTTCGATGAATTGATGAAACAGTTTAAAATAGAAACAAAAAATTTCTAATTCGAAAAAAGAAAATTTGGGCTAAATGTTTAGTCCATTATATATTTTCTGCCGTATGTAATCATACAATCACATTTTTGTCTACTACAAGTATCTGAAAATAACTTAAAGAAATAAAACTGTAAATTGAAAACATTACGTTTCACAAAGTTCGAAATTCCTTAAGCTTTAAGAAAAAATTGTTATGATTTAAAAAAAAAATATTTGCATCATAAAGGAAATGACACAAACAAATGAAAGTATTGCTGAAATGCAATTTTGTTATTCGACATTATTTTTAATCTATGCTTTGAAAGAAAAAATATCAATTTTTTAAACTAAAATTTCAACATATGTCTTTAAAAACTCCTGTGTGTGAATATAAATATAAATATATATATATATATATATATATATATATATATATATATATATATATATATATATATATATATATATACATGCATATATATAAATACATATATATACATACATATATGTACATACATACATACATACATCCCTTCCCTTTGGTTATTTCTCAATTACAAAGCCTTTATTTTACTTTATATATTTAGTTATACATTCAACTAATTCTTAACATCTCACAATAATTAAGTTTGTCTATGTTTATATTCGGATTTATTCTGATAGTAGTATTTCTTTCTGCATTTTAAATTGTCTATATTATTGGAAACATATATTCTCCAATTCGTAGAGTAATACATTTTATTAACTTAAGGTATCCGTCTACGTTGGGAGAAATTTTTTCTTCAAGCGTAGAAACTACTTCATGTTTTTTATATTTTTAGATTTATATTTTATATTGTCATAGATAATTGCACTTAAAAATTTAATCCTGCAGAAGTTTTTATAAAATTTCTAATAAATTAAGATAGTTTAGTAAAAAAATTGGGTTTTTCAATAGGAGTAATTTTTTAATAAATTAATTTGTGTCAATATTTTTGATGCACTACATTTCTTATACACTGGACTAGTGAATCACCTAAAATCTTTGCTTAATTTACATTTGGTAAAAACTTTTGGTTCTTCAAAATCATATACATTGAATTTTTAACGAATTTACATTACCTTTATATCTAACTATGAGTGTAACATCATTAAAAATGATCAAAATTGAAAGCTTTTAGGTCGTTTACTAGTAAATACTATCAAAAGCATTCATAATAATTTTCAACAAAATATGTTAAGAATTTGTTGAAAAATCACATTTCAACTTTCAACATTTTATTAAAAATACCGTTCTGAAAAAAACGCATTTGAAGTTTATGAAAGCAATTTTAACTATTAAAAAATTTAAATACATGTTTCAAATTCCTCACGCTTTCTTGCTTCAAAACTTTCTAATTACCAAGTGCTAATTATTACAAATACTAGAAAAATGTTTAAACTAATCTTCGTCAAAATTTAAAAAGTTTTGTCCAAAAAATGCCCTTTAAAAGGATTTATATTCTCAACTTCCGTTTTCAAAGTTGCTACTTCCATTTTGTTTTGTCAGCTGTCACTGATGTTTAAATAGCTGTCAGTTTTCTTTAAAATGCCGTAGAGACAGAACAAAAACATATATAGAAAAGTTGAAATTGTATAATAGAGAAATGAAAAAAATTATGATTTTTTGAAACACTGATGTTTACTACGTAGACGGATATCTTAAAATAACTAAATAAAAGTCAAAATTAAGTTATAATATTCTTTTATTTTAAAATGACAGTTTTCTTATCTTGTTAAGTGAAGTTACGCTAGTTTCAGTGACATTTTAGAAGCATCGAGAATAACTCATAACACGATGAACTAAACACGATGCATGTTATATGAAGATAAAAATAAATTGTCAATATTAATAAATTAAATTAGTGATTATTTTTGTGGAGTCCAAACTCATTGCCTGAAGTGTAAGTGCTTAAGATAAGAGGTAGTTACTGCAAGAAAACAAAAACGTAAGTGATTAAGGTAGAAGCTTAGCCAAACTACTCTGTGATGTGGCAATTAGAAAGTTTGCAATATCTTCTAGAGTTATAATCATTAATTACGAGTTATAGATAATATTTTAATAAGACTCGACGGTTACACCCTATAACATATTTTCGCTTTTTGTACTCTATCAGAGAATTTATAAATAAATATTTTCTGTTAAGAATATATATGCCTAAAAATGTTCTACAAATATAAGGATTATTTTTTTTTTCTAAATCTTATGTGTGTAGATATGATACATTATTTATACAAACACACACATATATAAGAAATTTTTCAAAATTATTTCACTTTAATATTTCCTTAAAAACACCCTCTCTCCTATTCTAATTCCTTTAAATCTTTTATCCAGCCTCTAAATGTCTTAATCAAAGAAGCGTTCTCGACATAAAATTCTTTCGATACATTTACCAAAGTTTTCTATCCTATAGATGTCCATTTTCAATCTACTCAACACGTTTCCCTGCTGTCGCCGGCAAATGGCTAAACGTTTTTCCTGATTTCATACTTACATTCGCTGAATAAGTAGAAAAATTCTTTCTGTCTTCGCTCTTGGGTAAACCTCTGCTAGAGCAGAGTGATTTTTGTGACTTTTCTCTCTTGTCAGTCCCTGACTAGTAAAGATGTCCGTTTTATCAGAGCTGAAATAAAGTTTTAATTAAACATTTAACATTCACTTCAATGTGGGTAGACTGCTACGTTCGTTATTACTGCTAGCCGATTAGCTTTCTCCTTGTCCAGCAGTTTTATAATTATTGGATTTTATATATATATATATATATATATATATATATATATATATATATATATATATATATATATATATATATGCCACGATCGAGTAATCAAGGCATTCAAGACACATATTAGTTCGTGTACAAAAATTTCGTTATTGTATTTTTTATCTATGGATAAGCCATTTAGACCTTATTTGTTTATATTTTGGGACGACAAGCTTGGAGGATGTTATCAACCCAACTCTCGGCTCAGAAGTGCCTTTTTGGTATTGCTGACCTAAATAAATTCTTGTTGTCTACTTTCACGTCAGCTTCTTTACGCTGTACAGTTCCTGTCGCGGTGTGTCTTTTTCCTATTACGTTATTGTTAAAGAGTACCAAATATTTCTAAGTCCCTCTCTCTCTCTCTCTCTCTCTCTCTCTATATATATATATATATATATATATATATATATATATATATATATATATATATATATATATATATATATATATATATATATATATATATATATATATATATATATATATATTTGGAATTCATGAAATACTATTATTTACAAAAAATACGAATTTTTATACGTTGAAAAAAACTCACTTTCAGGAACAACTATCTAAACACAGTTTTTAACATCATTTATAAATAGGGTAAAATAAAAGTAAACATTTCTATCAAAATGTGAACAAAACGTTAAAAAATCTGTCCTACATAAATCATCTATCATACACTTTACATATGCGTGCAGATGGTAACTTTTCATGAAAATAAAATTCCTCGAGACTTTCATTCATAAATCAAACTCTTCCTTTACCTCACATAAAGAGGACTACCTGTTGTGATAAAATATCGGAGTTAAAATATCGGAAAGCCTGATAAAGTTCCACTTTCTGGTTGAAGGATATAAACCATCACAAATCACTAATTTTTTAGGGCTTTAAATATTTAGAAATCATGGAAACTAGTGACGAAAAAACAGCTGATGTTGAAATAAAAACTATTTAAAAAATTATATATTAGAGAAGATTAGTACACACACACACACTCATATATATATATATATATATATATATATATATATATATATATTATATATATATATATATATATATATATATATATATATATATATATATATATATAACAAAGGTGCATCCAAGAGCAAAGACAAGAATTTTAAACAGCGAATCAGCGCGGTGTCATTTGCCGGCGACAGCTGGGAAATATGTTGAATATAGACAAAAAATTTGCATCTATAGGACAGAAATCTTTGAAAAATGTATCGAAAGAATTTTAAGTCGAAGACACTCCTTTGATTCAGGGAAGTCTTTTCATTCAGGGGATTGGAATAAAATTTTAAGGAATCAGAATGGAAGAGAATAGGTTTTTAAGGAAATAATAAAATTGAATAGTGTGTGTGTGTGTGTGTTTGTGCGTGCGTGTGTGTGATACTACCTAATTAGTCTCACTAAAGTACATTCCCATCGAAAAAGTTGTTTTATCCAAACACAGAATGCCAAAACATTTTTATGTTGTATTCTACACAAATAATTTATTTATAATATGAAACATCTAGATAATTTGGACCATGAAATATTCAGTAGTTTATCTAATTTTTAAACAGACAATAGATTTCTATGTTAAAATTTAGTTAGCGTGGTCTTTTATTAAATTCTCAGTTATTTCATAAAAGTTTATCCTTGTACACAATTCCAGTATTGTCATAAGAGTGTTTGTTATATACTATTTGTTGAGAACAATTTTAATTTCAACAGGCTAATATAAAATGTATGCGATCTGCATATTGTTCGGTCCTTGGTATAATATTTAAATGCACATTATAAAATTTTTAGAATTTTATGTAAAGTTAGAATGAAAGTTCTCTTTACATCTTAAAATAAATATCATTTTATATTGTTCTTATTTTTTCAGTTCTCATCCGAGTAGAATTTTTTAATAGTTGTGGTATATTCACAGAAATTATAGTAAATTTTTCCTATGTAAGTGTAAAAGAAATACATAGGAAACTTAATAGTGTATAGCAATCCCATAATTTTAAACAGAGTACTAAATACAAAGCACTGACATTATATAATTTTTTTCATGCTTTCTTTGAACATAAAAATCCTTGCTATTTTCGGTTCTTTAATTACTCATTCTGGAAGTTTCATGCTTACATTACATCCTAAGTGGTAAACTTAAGAATTATTACACAGCCATAATAACCAGTTATTTTTCTTTTCTTCCGTATATTATTTTCTATGCCTAACGAATTCTATAGTTCAATTCCAGATCTTGCAAAAATGGGTAACTATATATGTAATAACAGATTTAAATCCATGGTAATTATAAGTATTTAAATTTTTATGCAGACTCTAAGTTCGTAAAAACAGGAGTCATCGTCACAATAAAAAATTTGAATCATAGAAATTTATATTAGTGCATATAAAACCTGAACTGGCTTTTTTCTTCCTAACCGTTATAGTTTATTTACGGTTTCATTTATTTACGGAAGTCGTATATTGACAGTTACAAAATAGTTGAAATAATGCAACGAATCCAAACGAAAATTTGGGATAGGTATCGAAAGAATTTTAAGTCGAAGACATAAAAACGTAAATTATATAATAAATCTAAAGTTTAAACATAAAAAAGCTTTGCAAGTTTAGGTTCTTTAATTACTCATTCTGGAAGTTTCATGCTGCATTACATCCCAAGTGGTAAACTTATGAAGTATTACACATCCACACTAACCCGTTATATGTCTTTGCTTCCTCGTGTTATTTTCAATGCCTAACGAATTCTATAGTTCAATTCCAGATCTTGCAAAAATGTTTATCTATATATGTAATAACAGCTTTAAATCCATGGTAATTATAAGTATTTAAATATTTATGCAGAATCTAAGTTCGTAAAAACAGGATTCATTGTAACAATAAAAAATTTGAGTCATTGAAATTTGTATTAGTGCATTAGACCTGAATTCGCTTTTTTCTTCCTAACCGTTATACTTTATTTACGATTATTTTGATCACTAATATAATTGATTTATTCATACAAGAAGTAAAATGCTGGGGATCTAAATCTGACCTCATCACATCTTTGTAAAATGACAGAGGACCATAAAATTATATCCAACGGAGATTGTTGTCTTGTACGGTGGTCTCGGGCGGGGTTCTGATCCTAGTCCCAGATTAGAATCCCGTCTCCGTACTTGACATTAAATAAGAATGTTACTTATGAGTCCCTAAGGGACAGTGCCCAATTAGAAGGGGTAAGGTTTTCCACGTTGGTGGTCTCAAGGCGGGATTTAAGCAGACCAATGAGATTCTTACAACTATCCCGATTGGAAGATACGGAGGAAGAGGGGACAAGGATAAAATTAATAAAATAAGAGAAATCTAAAAATTTAGAAAGTGTTCGATAGTCGAGTCAACTAGACAGGTCCGACGGAAAGTATTCGGAAGACCGAGGGAAGGTGTTCGGAAGTCCAGACGAGGAGAGAAGTCCGACGGAACGTGTTCGAGAGACTAGAAAAGGATGAAATTAATAAAATAAGAAAAATATAAAATTTAGAAAGTGTTCGATAGTCGAGTCGACTAGACAAGTCCGATGGAAGGTGTTCGGAAGTCCGAGGGAACGTGTATGAGAGTCCAGTCAAGTGCGACGGGAAGTGTTCCTGTATCCAATAGCACGGCCGCACCCCAAACACTCAGGAGGAAGCCCCTGACCAACCGACGGAAGATCTATAGATACCAAATCCTGATCAGCCATAGATACCTATCAACCAGCAGTGTTCTGGGCACACCATTTTAACTCCCCAAAGGTACCCCCTTTTACATACATTATGAAATTGAGATTAGGTCCTCTCTCTTATATTTACTTAATTACTTAAGTTTTGAAAACATATTGTCAGAACTAATTTAGAAAATGTTGATAAAGCATATTTTATGAAAATTAGAATCCGTTTGTGTGTGCATAGATGTATATATATATATATATATATATATATATATATATATATATATATATATATATATATATATATATATATATTTAATAAATTTACTTTTTTATATTAAGCTAGTTTCGGATGCGTATAATTTGGCTTTTAGTTTATTTTCATATGTTATGTCTGTAGTTTCTCAGACCTGTAGTCAAATTTAGTACTAAAATACTTTTACACAACGTAATCAAAATGAAATCTCACTATACATTTGATCACAGGTTAATATTCAGATAAAAACGAGGACTACACGACATTTAGTCGTATATTTACAGTTACAAAATAGTTGAAATAATGCAACGAACCCAAATCAAAAATTTAGAAAACAGAAATGAACAACAGAAATGTCTTTATATCAGACAGAGAGCTTATATATTCGAACCCATCTTCAGTATAAACATTCGTGTTCATCTAAACTAGGTTTCAAGACTCGGGTCTCTTATTATTTACCGAAACAAAGAAGAACATTTGTTCGTAAGTTTTCAATCTAAATCAAAAAGCTTGATAAAACTTTTACAAATTTTAATCTACGTGAGTTGTATATAACAGTTAAATGGATATAAAAATATATAGTGTTCTAATATACAGTGATTTTTTTAAATCACAGCCAGTTATAGAACTGAAGAATTAATTTTAGAAGGTAGATTTAAAGTTACATATAAACTTGTCATAATTTATTTCTACCGACTCAATACGAATATTTGAATAAATATTTTGGTATTCTGTAATAGGATTGCAATTATATTTCACCACTCATTTTAATTATAAATGCATGAATGTTTCCTTTAATTTGTGTAATAAACTAAAGTTAGATTGTATAATATAATAGCTATAATTTTACAATATATATATTTTCTTTAATAACAAATATTTAGGTTTTTTTATAAATTAATACTATTCAAAGAACTGTTTAAATTCTTCTTTACATTCTGTAAGATTCAAAACATAATATTTTTAAAGTAAAAACGAATTATTGTTCTTTTCGTATATTTATGTTTTAATAAATGATTTTAAATGCTTTTAAACATTTCTTATATTATCCTTTAATTAAATAAATATGGAACATATGCAATACAAATCAATGTTTTAAATTTTTAAACTTTTTAAAAATATTTTTATAATGTATAATATATATTATAATAATATATAATATATTCTTAAATTAAGAACGAATTATTGCTCTTTTCGTATGTATATGTTTTAATAAACAATTTAAAATGATTGTTAAACATTTCTTTTATTCTCCTTTACTTAAATAAATATGGAGCATATGCAATACAGATCAATGTCTTAACTTTTTAAACTTTTTAAAAATATTTTTCATAATGTAATAATAATTTACATTATGAAAATTATTTTAAATAATTTTACACAATAATTTATTATTATTATTATTATAAATATATAATAATATTATCATATTATAATAATATATAATATAATATTATATGTATGAAATATATAATATATATTATAATAATATATAATATATTGTTAAAGTAAAAACAAATTATTGTTCTTTCCGTATATTTATGTTTTTATCAATTATTTTAAATGGTTTTTAAACATTTCTTATTATATTCCCTTTTACTTAAATAAATATAGAACATATACAATGCAAATCAATGTATATGTTCAATCAAACTTCTTAAACTTTTTATAAATATTTTTCATAAAGTAACAATAATTTTACATAATATATTATTATTATTATATATATATAATAATATTATCATATTATAATAATGTATAATATACTATTATTATTATAACTATAATATCATATTTTAAATAATTTTACATTATTTTTAAAAATATTTTTCATTTAGATTTTTCATTTCACCAAATATCAAATTTCTTGCTGTGTATCTATGGAATATATCCGTATTTTTTCGACTAAACGTTCTTAGAGAAAAATGATATTCCATTTATTTTATGTGATATATTAGTTTCAGAAAATTTGTAACTTAATTACGTTTCATTATCGGTGAATAGGATTTCTACACATTTTCTTTAACAAGTTTGAAGATAATGTAGAAAAATAATATACCTTACGCGAAAGAGTAATAATTTCTCTTTCTTTACAAAAAACATGAAACCACAATGTTCAGAGCCCATTGTGAAATGCTTTTTTATTGATCCAAATTAGTAGATTATGGTAAGACAGATTCGGAAATCAAAGTAAAAGGAAAGTAAATCAAATAAAGAAAGTAATCAGCAATGGAGAAATCATTAATGGTTTAATGTTTGCATCGTATCTGGAGTTTAGTGGTTTAGATATTTATTCTTAGAATCAAATTACGAATTTACAGATGAGAAATTGATGGAAGTAATTCTGAAAAGTTGATAAAAAATTATTTAAGTATTTAAATGTATTCAGATTTAAGAAGCAATACAAATCAGAAATATTTGTAATTTTGAAAAAATATTTTTAAAACTTATTTTATTTGCAAATATTGTGATTTATACTAAAAGGGTGCAATATTTATTTGCTTACACCAAAAAATAAGCATTACCTAAACATTTTTAAAAACGCTTTGATGTATAAAGTTTTAGATGAATCGTTCGTGTGTGAAAAATGTACAGGTATAAAATTCGATAAAAATTCAATGTGTATGATTTTGAAGGACTATAATGTTTTACCAAATGTAAATTAATCAAAGATTTTAGGTGGTTCACTAGTCCAGTGTATTAGAAATGGGTTGCATCAAAAATATATTGAAATAATTTAATTTATTAAAAAATTAGACCTTTTGAAAAAACCCGATTTCGTTACTAAATTTTATTCATAAGAATTTTCATAAAAACTTCTCCAGGAATAAATTTTTTAGTTCAATTCTCTATGATAATATAAAAAGTAAATCTATAAATGTAAAAACACGGACTAGTTTCTACGTTTAAAAAAGAAAGATACCCGAACTTAGACGGATACCATAAATGTTTTTTTTTTTAATTTTCGTTTTTTACCTTTATTTAATAAATATGGTATAATGCAATAAAAAGCAATGTTTTATTTTTTAAACTATATTTAATATATTCCATAATGCTAAAGAAATACCAAATTCCTTACTGTGTATCTATGGAATCTATCTATATTTTATTCGACTAAACGTTCTTAGGAAAAAATGATATTCCATTTATTTCATATCATATATAAGTTGGAGAAAGTTTCTAACTTAATTACGTTTCATTATCGGTGAATAGCATTTCTACACATTTTCTTTAACAAGCGTGAAGATAATGTAGAAAAATAATATACTTTACGCAAAAGAAAAAAATATTTTTTTTCGCTACGAAAATCCCAAATCCACAGTGTTGAGAGCCCATTGTGAAATGCTTTTTTAATGAGCCAAATTACTGGATTATGGTAAAACAGATTCGGAAATCAAGGTAAAAGGAAAGTAAATGAAAAAAAGAAAGTAATCAGTAATGAAGAAATCATTAATGGTTTAATGTTTGCTTCGTATCTCGAGTTTAGTGGTTCAGATATTTATTCTTAGAATCTAATTACGAATTTACAGAGGAGAAACTGATGGAAGTAATTCTGAAAATTTGATAAAAAATTGGATTTAAAAAGCAATACAAATCAGAAATATTTGTAATTATTTAAAATATATTTAAAACTTATTTTATTCGAAAATATCGTGATTAATACTAAAAGGGTTCAATATTTATTTGCTTACACCAAAATATAAGCATTACTTAAACATTTTAAAATACATTGATGTATAAATTTTTAGATAAAACGTTCTTGTGTGAAAAATTTACAGGTACGTAAAACACATTTTAGGCGATTATTTTCTTAGAAATATTCTGAAATTAATAATTTCTATATATAGTTAAATAAAAAAGATATTTTAAAAATGTAGAAACGTATTTTCTATGTGTAACAAAGGAGTTACAGTTGAACTAGCCAGAGCGAAACCAACCTAGAGGTGAAAGCGGAGTGACCCTCTTTCGACTCTATTGGTCAAGAGGGGTTGCTAACCGCGGAGTAGCCCTAGCAACACTCCCCAACGAAATTTTTTTTTAGATGATCTGCAGACCCCTTCGGAGAGAGAGCTCAGAGGAAGAAGCTTGGAGCTTGGGATCTTCAGAAAGAGTTTCGAGCACCATTTTTTCCA
>CM063509.1:7799952-7822452 GCA_032207245.1 Pardosa pseudoannulata
AAACAGGCAAGAGGTTAATTAAATAGGTGAACAAGATAATCATTTCATCTTCACATAAATGATTTAGTTCTATTTTTTTCATTAACCCTCCGAGTGGAACACACCGAGGAAAAAAATCTCCAAAAAATACGCTAAAGTTTCATTGTGTCAGTGACCAAAGTGTTCTATGATTTTTTACTCCACCCTTTGTCGACTAGATTGGAATACGGTAAACCCACCCTCGTTACTGTCCCTTTACTTCCGGTTATAAATAGATATATAAATAGACATTATAGATTGTTAATTTTTAATACACGTAAAGCTCGTCAAGTCTCGAAGATCATACCATAAGTAATAATGGGTTCTAAAAGTACAAATAAAAATATTCTTTAAGAGAATGATTTATATCTTTTTTACGAAAGTCATCCAAGATATTTAAGTGGTGCAATTAGACATACATCTGTTACCGCAAACGAAATACTTTGAAATAGAGATTTATAAAGCCATGAAAAGCTATCAGCATCTTTGTGCCACAGGGAGTAGGTGTGCAGTTGCTAAACAATCGACCTACCCTCCTACCTGGCAGAAATGTACATTACATCCATTTTCGGAACGTTCTTAGAGGTCGAGAATTGTACTTGACAACCGCTTTGAAGACATCATCGGTTTGATGGAATTGTACGTGCGAACCGCTTAGAGGGTTAAAGTTCTTTATTGTATCGCAGAACAAAACCATTATGAAAACAAAAAGAACTTTATGCATCTTTTCATATTTATCATCCAGCGATACCAACTAATAGAAATATATATTTGACTCCTCCCAACAATTTTTATTACTCCTTTTAGGATTCCGAAAATGCCCTCATCATGTGTTCTTTAAAAAGGTAATAACAATAAACTGTTGAGATAATGCAGTCTGCAACAAAGATTGAAATATGGTCATTCATTTTGAATGAGAGTTGATTGGTTTGGTTTGATTTGGAGTGCTACGTTCTACTTTTTGCAACACCAAGGTTAATGAGACCGGGACCTTTAGCTTAAAGCTGATTCCGAACGGCTACGAACATCCGTGCCACAGTGGGATTCGAACCCACAAACTCTGGTACCGATGGCCAGTACCCGAACTAATCGGCCATCGTTCGGTTGAATGAGAGGGGAAGAAATCATCTAAGGATGCTACAAGACAAGATAAAAACTCACGGAGTAAAGCAAGACATATCAGAAATCCCTCGTTTTTAAACCAATCAGAATACACTTAACAAACTAATTTCTTGTGGACATCCCTAAGACTAATTTGACTTTAAAATACAAAATCTTACCCAAAATACTGAGAACAACAGAGAAATTAAGTTGGGTATACGCCGAACGGGCAAATCACCAAATGCAAGGTAACCGAGCCCATGCGGTGTACGTGCAAAACAAGCAAGGAATTACGCATATCTATGCATCACGGAGTCATTTAATACTGTACTATTAGTCATATAGTATTTGTTTAATTTTTTATGTTTATTTAAAGAGTGGTTTGGTTTGGTTTTGGAATTCTAAGGTCTACTTTTTTCAACACAAGCGCTAATGAGACCGGGACCTACTACTTAAAGCCGATTCCGAATGGCTACGAACATCCATGCCGCAGTGTGATTCGAACCCATGAACTCCTGTTCCGAAGGCTAGCACCCTAACCATTCGGTCATCGTTAGGATATTTAAATAATGAAGTAAAGGAAGATGTTCATACAAAGAAAATAATCATGCAGATTACATTGATGTTTTATTTTAGTTGAAAAAATACGTTTAAACCATTTTTGGAGGTTTTAAAAGGTACATATTTTCATATTCTGTAAAGTCGAAACTATTTATGTGCTATTAAACAAATTTGTGAATGATTAAACATATAACCTAAGATATATTTAAAATAGAATCTTTAAATGACATCAATTTTGAAGAAGAGACAAGCTAAGAATAAAACACTAAATCTTTATGAGTTTCAAAACTACAATAATAGTTCTCAGATATACGCAGTAAAAAATAAACATTCGAGAACAAAAAAAAAGCACAGATACTTCAAATGAAAGTTTTCTAAGAATTTTGGGTTTTATCCAGTAAGATTTTGGGCCCATTCCAGGCTTTATCAAAGAAGTAAATATTATTTTAATTCATTCGAAAAAAAATGTAGGTCTTGATATTTCACGTTTTTTTTAAACATTCAGTTTTATAATGAATGGAAGATTAAAAAATGATATCATGAAAGCGTTAAAAGTGTGTAGAATGTAAGTATCTTTAAAAGATAACAGATAATTCGTTTTTTACACTAAGATCATTTTCCTTTAAATGTCGTTAAATACAAAGTGGAGATGATGTTTATTTGAAATTTGTTAACAGAAAAACTCACTTTTATGGTCTGAATAAAATATAAATTGATAACTAAAGTAAGGGACTACTTAAAAATTGGGATCCCCTTGGCAAATTTGACAAAACATATTGGCGATATTTACAAAAACACAAAGTTAATTCTTCCTAACATTGTATTTCTTGCTTTTTTGGCGACTTTAATGAATGCACAGTACGCCATTGTAATAGAATTATATACTCTTACTTAATTAACCCCTTCCCTGTTTTGCCCGTACCCCGTACGGGCACAGCTTTCAGGCCTTTACTGATTTGCCCTTACGTCAAACGGACAATCTGATTTCTATTTCTCTTGCACTGTTTCGGCCTTATATTTCCAATTTTAGTAACAAATTATTCATATAGATATCCAGTAAATGTCAGTTTGTAGTTTATTGTTTATCTCCTCTGATTGGTTCAAAAGCGCGGGTTTTTTCGCATGTTTTGTATCAGAAGACGAATTGTTATCTTTCAGTGCATAACTTTTTGGTTATATTTTACTAACCGCCTAATAACTTTATTGATGTAAGAGTTGAATAATATATTTTTACTTTTAAGTAATGGATAATTCATAGCGTATGGAGCTAATTTCTTGTGATTCGAACTGTGACTCGTAATCAGGAACTGAATTATCTGTAAATGATAGTAGCGAAAGTGTACTAGATGACCTGAATAGTAGTGACTCTGACAGTAGTACAGATGGAATCAGTCAAGGAAGACAATTTTTTTTAATTAATTGTGATAATCCTTCGGATCCGTCTATTAGATGTGCTTTCGCTGGAATTCCAAAAATTAGCTTGGATATCGATGAGACTAAAGGTAAACTTCAGTCTATGATGCTTTCATAGAAAGAAAAAAGTTGTAATAAATGCTTAAAAATAATAGAAATGTTACTTTTAATAACATATCTTTACTAAAAAATGTAAAATAAATAAAAAAAATGTGACATATTTTGACCGCATTTTGGAAAAGAAATGAAACTGTCAAAGGGTTAATTATAATAAAACAAAATATCATCAAAATCTATCCAGACGTTTAGGAGATGTTCTATTACAAACACACGAATAGAAGAATTTTATATATAAAGATGTCTGTGTTTATAAAAGCAAATGTCGAAAGAAAATTGTTAGTGAACTTTGAAAAGGTTAATCTTTAAATCAATTCCATCGAATTTCCGCAAACTTAATTTATTTCTATTTAATCAATTGCTTCTAATTGACACCGCCTCTTAGAATTCCGGAATCGTCTTTGCTGATGAAGTTTCAAACAACCCCTTACTACAGATTAACCGCTCCACCCCCCTCCCTACTCTCTCAATCACGTGACTGGCATCTACCAGTTAATATGTTTAACCGAAATGTAATTGGCACTTGGTCGATGACAATGGGATAGCCTTATTTAAAGACGCTGTGATTACTTTTTGTTTTGTTTTTCACGCTGTCTAGACATTTACTGGAGCAATCACATAGTCTTTTACTTTTCTTTGTTATTTCCTTCTTAAAACGAATCGAGTTATTCAGAGAGCAATCAGATAAACCACTATAAAAAGATTTATTAGTCTCTAATGTTTGGAAAAAATTAGATACAATATCCAAAGGATTTATCAAATATATTAGAGTTATAAAATTTTAATATACAAATATATAACATGTTTCTCATACAAATCTTTTGAATAAGATAATTCAAATTTATATATATATATATATATATATATATATATATATATATATATATATATATATATATATTTATATATATATATATATATATATATATATATATATATATATATATATATATATATATATATATATATATATATATATATATATATGTGTGTGTGTGTGTGTGTGTGTGTGTGTATTATGTCAAATAAATAGTTAACTAATTTTTTAGTTTTTACTTTATTTATTTATCCTTTCAGTAGAGATCCGAAATTAAATTACTGAATTTCTGCTTATTTATGTCCTCTCGCGGTGCCTGAAATCTCATATGTATTACAATATTCTACGTGAAAGTCATGTCAAGAACACAGCGAGAAGGTAATAATGCAGAGTGTCTCGCCATCTTTTCCCTTTTTCTTTTTTTTTTTCGTAGGAAGAGAGAAAACTTTCTTCTTTATTCTGTTGTACGAAACACACAGAAATTGTTTTCAGATGGAAAAGAACAAACAATGGAAATGACTGTTTGTGGTTTTATTAAATTAGAAATGTAAACGTGATTTGGAAATTTTTTGTTACAGCTTTTATATTTCTTCGTAAATGATTTAGTTAAACGCAACGATTAACTGATGTTTTATGGATGTTACGACGGTTTGTAGATTAGAATATTGTATATATTGTAAAGATATGTACTAATAAGTGGTCATGAAACATTTCGATGTGTAAACTCAGCATATGTTTATTTTCATTTCCTGTTCTAATTAAGTCTCATTCATTTTAAATATCTCAAAAATAAACACCAAATGATAAAAAAGAAATTACCTTACCCACAATATAAGTTATGATATATGTGCTTTATCAGCTAAATTTTTATAAAAAAATTTTAATTTTAAATATCTCAAAAATAAACACCAAATGATAAAAAAGAAATTACCTTACCCACAATATAAGTTATGATATATGTGCTTTATCAGCTAAATTTTTATAAAAAATTAAATTTATTATTCTTTTTTTTTATTTAAAATTTTGGGTTGAATTAGGTTTCCCTACCAACTTGGCGATAACGGTTTGAGTATTGTTGCCTAACGTTTTTCTTGATCTCACCGTGTCCAAACAATCTTTATCTATATTATAAGTTATATTTTATTTGCATTAAACTCTCCTTGTGTCACTTTTTTCTTTACATTAAAAGTGCGCAATGCTTAAAAAATTTCGATATAACAAACCATTAATTGTTCACTATAGCTGATTTTAACAATTAGGGCATATTGCTTTTGTATACTGTTAAGGGATTCATTGCCTATAGATAAAAATTTCCGGTTTTCAAGTCGTTTTCTTTACTTAAATAAGAATATATGATTCTATCACGATGTCGAACTGTGCATTCATTAAAGTTACGAGAAAAAGCAAGAAATAAAATGTTTGGATGGATTACTTTTGTATTTTAGTAAATATCGCCAATATTTTTGACAGATTTACCAAGGGGAACCCAATTTTTATGTAGTCCCAAAATTTTAAATGTATCTGATATCTAAAAATTAAAAAAATAAATTGTTCAGGAATTCAAAGTTTTAGGCTTTATCCTTGTATAAAATGAAACATACCATCTACAATATAGGAATATAAATTGTAAATAGCTGTAAGTAATTACAATTTAAGAATAAAAATTGTATATAAAAATAGTTTGGAAAACAAAAAAAGAAGATATTTTTTCAATTTAAAACTTTTTAGGATTTAAATTTTTTTTTAAATTTAGAACTCGGGTAAATTAAACTTTTCCTTCCCATACAAATTAATTATTATTTTAATAATACTGAGACTGTATAATTTTTTATAAATTTAGTATCTTAAGAAATAGAAATATATATATTTCTAGTAAACAAAGGTTTTTTTTAATTGAATTGAAAATTGTCTAGTTTAATTGAGACTTCAGGTTAAAAAGTGCAACGAAATAATATTTTACTAATTTCATATTTAGCGTATGGTTGGCATTACAAACGGTATTTCTAGATTATCAATTTAAAATTATTAAATTTTATACCATGAGTACTTATTTTGATCAAATAAAAAAATTATCACTTTACAGTTTTTCTTAAAACCAATATACTTTAAACTCCTCGGCGCAACAACCCCTAGGGGGCCAAAGACTACGGTGGAAATCTCCATTTACATGACCAAGGGCCCTGGGGTGCGAAGAATATGTTCCGGTTAGGTGGTCAATCTTACGCGGAACCCCCAGTGTTTAGTTCCCAATCACGTTTGGTCCTCAGTTCATCTACCCACTGAAGGGATGAAAGGCTAAGTGAACCTTGCTCGACCCAGGGATCGAACCTCGGACATGTGGTTTGGGAGCACGACGCGCAAATTCAACGCCACTGGGCATCAAAAACATGTGACATAACCAGCCATAAACTGGTTTTTATATTCATCAATATACAAAAATAATTCATTTTCTTTTTTATATAAGTTATATCTTAATAACCAATATACTTCATGCAATGTTAAAAAATGCATTATTGCTTGAAATGAAACTTAAAATTTAATAATGATAGATTTCTTCAAAATGTTTACTGAATGCTCGTAACATATAAAATAAGCCTTGGCATATGTAATAAAATTTGACATCATTTAGGCTATGAACCCAAGAAGACTCGAGCATTTGTGGATTTTTTTCTAGCATGGCTTTAATTCAACTAAAAATCTCTTTCTAAATTACCTTGAATTTCTTAATTCTTAAATGCTACAATTATAAGTTATTTCTGCAATTTATTCAGCATTTTTTTTGTCTATTATTTCTGAGATATCGAAGAGCTTTTGGCTGTATTAGATAAATTCTTCCCTGATTTCTTGTTCCCAAGGGAGTTTCTCTATTAAAAATATTATTATATATGTTACAATATTTATTGTAATAACACCTTTGGAAAATAAATTTAGAATACTAATTGAAAAATCTTCTTTCTCTGCGTTTTCGGCTAATTTTAGAATCAGCAAATGGACCGCTGTATAAGCTTTTGCATTATGAAAAGAGACTCGAAATAATTAAATTTCATAGTTAACAGTTAGTTCCATTCTTTTACAGTTACAGTATTAAGTTAAATTTTTGTTCAATTAAGGTTTAAAACTTAATTTAAGTCCAATTTTAATGAATATTGTACATACATGCATAAAATTATTTTCCATTAGTTAATTATTCAATCCATTGATAAAGTTATACAGAAATACGCTTAAAAGAAATTTTACTAATGATTATTAAGTAATACGGAAAAAAAATTCCCAACTTGAAAATTAATAACACATATCTGACTGAAATTATAAAAATAAAAATTATCTGATATTCGAAATATTTTCAAACTGCGATTTTTTTTATTTACAATAAAATATACGTATATGCTAATAATATATAACAAATCTTAGTCTAACTTTACAAAGGACCTAGCAATTAGCAAAAGGAATTTGAATAACGTGTGGTAACATATTCTTTGCTATTTTGTAGGAGATTTTAAGTTAATTAAAACAAAAATTTCGTCACACGGAAGTATTGATATACTAACTAGCATAAAGGTGATTATAACTTATAGCATGTAAATTATTATTACGTAATTTTAATCAATGATCTCAAATTCTTTTTTTTTAAATAGTACTGATAAATATTGTATAATAAGAACAATAGAATATAAAAATATTTGTAAAGTGCGATTTAAACTTTAATATTTAACTGCAGTTTTGTATATTCCTGAATTTAATATAGAATTATTACAGACGATAATTGAAATCAAGTATAAATTTCTTTTAAATAATTACAAATCTGAAGGATTTTTTAACACTTTTTATTGACACTATTGACAGAGTTTTGTAACAAAGATGTAGGAATTATTAGTTGTTTCAAAATACGTCACGATTTATATCGTTTGAATTTAGGGGTTGACAGATTTGATTAATTTATTGTCATCCAGAAAATCAATGTACCATAAAATGCGTTCTAAATCCCTTTTTGAAAATAAAACACCACTGTGTTAATTCTTTTTTTTTCTCTATCTTTGTTTTACTTTCCCTCTACCTCTTTCTATTTCTCTCACTTCCTCACACTTATATCGCATTACATGAAATATATATATATATATATATATATATATATATATATATATATATATATATATATATATATATATACGTGCTCATAATAAATGATAGTTTATTCGGATTAAATCTCTTCCATCAATCAAATTGTCTTATATAAATTATACGTGTTCAATAACTATGCATATTACTATTACTTGTCACATACAATGTTCACTTAGAATCGTTTACGTTCAACATAAATGATTTCACCAGCATCATTTGCTCATTTTAAATTGCATATGAAAGTAGAATATTCTGAACTTGTTTATGAAATGTCATCTTTCGAAGATTCTCATTCGTATCCATAATAAAATTACAGTGGTTGGGACTTTCTATATCTAGTCATATCTTTGTGCATTATCCAAGACTTTATAGCAGCCAAACTCAAAACTAAAAATAAATAAATAAATAAATAAAAAAGAAAAAAAACTGTGCACAAACCAAACACTGAATAATGACATTACATTCAGTTTTATGGATTTTCTATCTTATCTACTGCATATTGGATCAATTTATGATTTTTAGTCTCAGGGTTCATAAGACTGTTGAACTGATAAAAAGTTAAATTTTTCAGAAAAAAAATATATGTGAAAAGAAATCTAGTAGTTCACAAATTTTACCATAAAATCAAATTAGAAAGCCCTTGTATCTAAAGTGATATAAGCACACAACAAGAAAACGATGAAAGTGGCTATATGGCCGATTGATATACACCAGTTTGGATTTTTGAAAATAGTACAATCTTCTTTTCATGATACATATCTCATTAGAGGTGCATACCATAGCATAACAAAATCACAACAGAGATAAATGAAATGCCCTATTGAATTGTAAAACATATGTCGGCACACTTAAATCTGTTTTAAACATTCCAATTGTGATTGATCACAATACAGCTCCAGTCAAATGTTTTTCATATATATTCCTGCAAACAGTTAGGTTGTTTTATCAGATTTAACTCATGTAAGACTACACAATAAGATGTAAAATTCAAAAGGATTTTCCAATACACCTGAACGCTTCTTACGATCTATGTAGGCGAAGTAAATAAGGTTAACACATTGTGTGCGGGTACATTTTGCAGCGAAATTGTACCGGGAGCGGGCGTTTTGCGCGTCCATTGAGTTATTCAGTTAAATCTCAATAGATTAAAAATTATTTCATTTTTTAACCAACTTTTCATATTTTATATTGAAATATATAAACAAATATATCAATAAAAATATATAAATAACAACCATAAGGTTTTTGTAAGCAAAAAATATATTTTTTAGAGGATAAATTAATAATAGTATCGTAAATATGAAAAATCAAATAGAAATAGTAGTATATAGTTTTAATTTTTTAGAATTATGTCATATATAAACATTTTTACATCATAAAAAAATAAAAAGAGCAATCATAAAACTAATAATGTTAAAACTAGTTTTTGTTTGTCTATATTTTTCCAGAATCTATGTCGTATACAAGAACATTCGGTTTCGTTTTCCTGTCTATACCGTTATTTTTGTACCTACAAACAAACCATGTTTTTACACTAACTCGTATTAGTACGTGACCCGCGCTCGAATACAATCGTCAGAAAACGTACTGGTACGTGTCCCGCATAAAATGCATTAAGATGCAAAATACGCATTTATGCAATAAAAAAGAAACAGTAGTTATTCCCAATTAAATTTATTTCTTTGAAAAGAATAATTCTAATAAATATAAGGAGAAAGAAAATGGAGAGTACTATTTAAATAAAATCATATAAAATATTTTGCACATTTACGTAACATAAATGTAAGCATAGCAAGAAAGATAAATACGCAATGTGAAATCTTGAAATAACATCTAGATGCCTTACATTCCATATACATTTCCAGACTGAGATGAAGAAAAAGTGAGGTATTCAGGTCAGAATCGTCGAATAAATGTATGTTTTCTTTTTAGAAACGTTTTCTATATTTATGAGAATACAATAAAGTAATGGTAAATTTATCAGGAGGATATAATAGCATTAAATTTTAAATGCTAAGAAGAACAATGTTTTTTTTTTATTAAAAAAGAAATAAACTTAAAAAAATTAAAATTACTTTTATAAAAGCTTTAAAAGCTTTATTTTTCATAAAAGGGAAAATTTAACATACATATTATGCAATATGTTTAATTCCTTGATATATGATTCCATAAGAGTGTCTGCAATTATTCACAACCACAATTAGTTCTAATTAGAAAGTGTAAATAATCGACTAATTTGTCGACATTCTAGAACAAATGTTTACATTTTAAAGAGGATTATTTTAATATTTCTTTTGCCTCGCGAATGAATTTTCAACATATGATAAAGATTCATAAATTGTGGGGAGCGTGTGTATTTCGAGAAGAATATATTAATAAAAATAAATAAAATTAAGTAAAAAAAAAAGTTTCACAGTAGCATAATAAATAATAAAATGAACGTTTAGAGTGATGTAACACACATCTAAATTGGATAGCATCAGTTATGCAGTGGATATTTTAATTATACGTTATCTAAATTAACGACAACTATTACATAACACTTAAATATCTAAACAAATCCTCCATACAATGATCATAATTTTTATCGCTTCCAAACACAATAATTACGATATCCCAAAATTAATTTTCTTAAAGTATCCATCTACGTTCGGAGAACTATTTTCTATAAACGAAGAAACTAGTTCATGTTTTTACATTTTTAGATTTATTTTTTATATCATCATAGAGATTTGCACTTAAAAAATTATTCCTGGAAAATTTTTATAAAATTTGCAATAAATGAAGACAATTTGGTAAAAAAAATCGGGTTTTTTAAAAAGTTTAATTTTTTAATAAATTAATTTATTTCAATATATTTTTAACCAACCCATTTCTTATACACTGGACTAGTGAATCCCCTAAAATCTTTGCTTAATTTACATTAGGTAAAAAATGTTGGTCCTTCAAAATCATACATATTGAATATTGAACGAATTTTCATTACCGTTATATGTAACAATGAGTCATTAAAAATTATCCCAATTTAAAGCTTTTAGGTCATTTACTAGTAAATGCTATCAAAAGCATTCATAATAATTTTCAACAAAATATTTTAAGAACTTTTTGAGAAATCACATTTCAAGTTTCAACATTTTATTAAAAATACCGTTTTGAGAAAAACGCATTTGAAGTTTATGAAAGGAATTTTAACTGTTAAAAAATTAGAATACATGTTTAAAATCTCCCCCTATCTCCCTCTCTCTCCTTCTCTTCTCGCTCGCTCAATCTCTCTCCTTTCCTCTATCTCCCTCCTTTTCTCTCTCACTCTCCCTCCCTCCCTCCTTCTCCCTCTCTCTTTCGCTCCCTCCCTCACTCTTCTCCCTCACTCCCTCTCTCTCTCCTCCTCTTTCCCTCCCTCTCCCTCTCTCTCTCCCTTTCTCTATCTCTCTCTCGCTTTCTTTATTTATTTCTCTCTCTATCTATATCTCCCTCCCTCTCCCTCTCTCTCTCCTTCTCTCTCTCACTCTCTCCCTCCCTCTCTCTTTCTTTCTTTCTT
Organism: Pardosa pseudoannulata; assembly: GCA_032207245.1. NCBI lineage: Eukaryota > Metazoa > Arthropoda > Arachnida > Araneae > Lycosidae > Pardosa > Pardosa pseudoannulata. The sequence goes on from CM063509.1 coordinate 7,811,637, forward strand.
TCTCTCTCTCTCTCTTTCTCTCTCTTTCTCTTTCTTTCTTTCTCTCTCTCTCTCTCTCTCTCTCTCTTTCTTTCTTTCTTTCTTTCTTTTCTCTCTATCACTCTCTCTCTTTCTCTCTCTTTCTCTTTCTTTCTTTCTTTCTCTCTCTCTCTATCTCTCCCACCCTTTCTCTCTCTCTCTTTCTTTCTTTCTTTCTTTCTTTTTCTCTCTCTCTGTCTCTCTTTCTTTCTTTCTTTCTCCCATCTCTCTTTCTCTTCTCTCTCTCTCTCTCTCTCTTTCTTTCTTTCTTTCTTTCTTTCTCTCTTCTCTCTCTTTCTTTCTTTCTTTCTTTCTTTCTCTCTCTCTCTCTCTCTCTCTCTCTCTCTATATATATATATATATATATATATATATATATATATATATATATATATATATATATATATATATATATATATATATAATGTTCAATACATTTTTATTTTGGAATACGATCAGTAAACAAAGATAAAAATGAAATTTCCATAATGTTTAGTAGAACTTGATGTGAAAAATTTTAATGTCATTTAATCTTTTTTTAAAATGAAATTTTCTACTTTTCCATATAGGGAGCAGCGGTAACCAATCGGCATAGGCTCATCTTGGAACTGAAATTTTGCGGGTTCGGAACTCTAGCCGGCCTAAGATCCGCAGTGTTCGTTAGTGGTGACAGAGGAACGTAAAATATGTTCTGCTTCAAAACTGTGAGGACCCAGTGGTGGTAGTGTAATTCACGCCTTTAAGCTACAAGTGTTCCTCGGATGTTGCTAAATGGGTAACAGCTTCGCAGCCAAGTATTCGCATAAAGGTATATGTGCCTGTATTGACAGGTACGTTAGAAAAACAAATATTTTCATATAAGTAGAAAAACATTAAGATTTAAAATGTTCTCTCCTGTTTAATTTCTCAAAAAAAACTTTTTTCATAAAATGAAAAATTTAACACACAAATTATGCAATATGTTTAATTCACTGAGATATAACACAATAAATGAAGACGCTTTCAAATAAAAAGTATCTCTATAAAAATGTTAACAATCAGTCGTTATACTATTACTTGAATCTGGAAATCCGTCATAAATTCAACCTTTATTTAAGTTATATTGGAATTCAACTTAAGTTTAGATTGTCTAAATGCAAATTCTATGTACGGATACAAAAACAAATTACCGGAGAAGTTATACTCTAATTCTTAATACATATTTGTACGAAAAAATGAAAAATAATAATAAAAAGTTACATCTAATTAGTTAGAAACATTTGAAAAATTAAATTTTTTCAAAAAATTGAATTTCAAAAAATAGTTTTTAAATTCTTAATTTTTTAAACATCATTTATTTAATCATGCTGTAATGTTTATTTGTACTTTTACAACTTGAAGTTAACTAAAACAACTTGAATCTAACTTAAAACATTTTCTTAAACCTTAATATATTACATTTTTTATAAAGTACATCATATATTAGCGTTTATTTGAAAAACAAATCTCATTTATTGCTTTCAAGGCTGGAGTTATTAGTATTTACATCGAAAATAGTTAATACTATAAACTAAAAATATCTTTTTAAAATGTTTATTATGTTGGAGAGATCATAAACATAGAACATGTGTTATAAAAACTATGAATTTACACACAGTTAGAAATATTGATAAACAAATATAAAATTAGTCTACTTATATGCTTTTCCATTAAGATGTTCATCTGAAAAAAAATATCCCCTTTATTCTCCCGTCAAAAATGAGCTGGAGAAGTTTTGTAACTTAATTATGTTGCATTACCGGTGAAGAGCATTTCTTCACATTTTCTCTAAAAAGAATCAAGAAAAATGAACGGTACCGTAAAATATATATATATATCTTTCATAAAAGAAAAGAAGAATTTGTATTCTTATGAAAATCGTAGATCGAAAGAGAAAGCTTAGAACCCATCGTGAAATGATTTTTTAATGTAGCAAATTACTTGATTATGGTAGGAGAGACTCGAAAATTAGAGTAAAATATAAGATTCTAAAGAAATCATTAATGAAAAAATCATTAATAGTTTAAGAATTTGTATCGCTTTGGCATTTAGTTGGAAATGATAGATTGATGAACGTTGACTGCCAGATGTGGGCCGAAGTGAATTTTACATTATGCGATGGATATGCTGAAATATTTTTGGCAGCAGATGAAATGAGTTATAAAACCATGAAGTCGTTTTCATTGTGGGAATCACCCGTGACTCCCATGGCGTGGCAGGCAATACTTTCGATTGTTCTTTATTTCAAATAATCGTGATTCGATTGCTAAGAGGTTACACTCATTCTTTAGCATTTAAAGCATCTAGGAAGAACTAGAGGAAAGAATTGGACTAAAAAAGCGGTGACATATTGTTCCGATTGCGTCGATTTACCTTTTCATTGCCTTGAATGTTTCAGTCTCTCTCAATGCAATAGGCAGTGATAAAATGTACATATTTCACGTACTAATAAAATTATTTTTGTATGTTCTAAGTTGCATCAATTTCTTCAAACCATTATAGTAACAATGGTATTATTGAAAAAATAATCAATATTCATATTTACTATAATTATGTACTTTTATTATTTGATGCATCACCGGTGACAAGTGACCCCCCATGGAGCTGTAGTAAAGTCGAATGCATGTCACTCGTGACCTTCATAGCAGTTAACGTGTTAAATAAAAATCTTTCATTTATCTATCTCTACAATAACACAGTACCGCTATGACTATTAAAAAAGCATAATTATTTAAATATTTATTAAAACAGCATTAAAAACATCGTAAAAGCAATATATAATTCAAGTACAACTTGTTATCTTTTTGAATGACGCGATAATTTTCAAATTTTTGTATTTAATTTACTTAAATTGATTTACTTTGTTATCAAATAAATTGTAAAATTCCCTATATAATAATAGCCTAAGTTATGTGTCCGTCTCTCCGCTAATTTATAAGAGGTTGAACATTGAATGGATAGAGGCATCCATATTGGATTCTTGATGAGTTTATCTTCTCCTAAACTATCGACCCGATTCTAAAATAAAGTGGTATAAATATGGTTCACATCGCAGCGAAAAATAGAGTCGTGTTTAAAACGTTCGAAACCTTCCCTTCCCCCCTTTAGATCGTTTAACGCCATTATTTCAAGCCCTATTTTCGCAGGTTAAGATCAGGCGATTACCTTTATCATTTTATCACATAATTAGGTTAAAGTAATTTTTTTAGCATTATGACTTCATTCTTTTAACCATCTCATTGAATCGTTTCTTATTTTAAATTAGTTAAATATCCTCTGTATCATTTTCATACATTTTATCAGTGAACTTAAATATTATGTAAATAATTTTCTTTTATATTTGGCTTAAATAATAGATTAAGTACAATTTTAACTTAAATCACCGATTATTTTTTGTTGCATTGAAAATTTTATCACCGGTATTAACAACAAATTCTCTCCATAAAAGTCTAGGCGTCTGTTTGACGGACTCATAAATAGCTAGCGTTTAAGTTATATATCTTTCAAAATTAATAAATTCGTTTGTTTGTGTGTTTGCTTTTTTTACATAATCACACGGTTTGCAATCGATTCGATCAATTTTGGACATCATTCATATATACCGCCAAATAATCGCTGTCTCTATTTAAACCTCTGATGTCCATCCTATCACAAGATAAATTAATGTTGGCAACTAACATACGGTCCGTAAAGATAATTCATTGAGAGTGTACCAGATAATACTCAGCCAAAAAACAAACCATTTTTTGACCTGACTCATAGGGTACTTTACAAATCTCGAAAATTAAAAGCTTTACTGATCCCGTTTATATGACAGAATATTTATGTTATTAAATGTTGTTTACTTCTAGAAATGTTATTATATATTTTATATTTACTGGTTTTACTCAAACTCCCTGTTCAGTTGTAAAAATTTTTATAATTATCCCATACTTACGCGTTCTTGGAAAACCTTACCCAAAATGGGTACTACATTTATTCACAATAAATAAGCAGATTATTTGTTGTACTACAAATACAAACAAACTATAATTGAACAATAGATTGAAAATATTTTAGCAGCATATTTATAGTCTTATTACATAGATAAAAGTTGCAATTTACTATAAAAATGGAATAAAAGAACACGCCTTATTACCGCGTATAAAGCTATTTGTAACCTTAAATTCGAAGCCTTATTAATTTAAAACTAATCTTTTTCATTTAATAAAATTTTCATTAATCATGCAAATTCCTCCTTCGCTCAGAATTGATTTTTTAATTTTGAAACTGTAAATAATATACTAACAAACTGATTGTTTTACCACACGAACATAAAAAAGCATTGCTTTATTAAAGTTTATAAACATGTTAAACATGTATCAGGCATTAATTTAATGAGGAACTTTATTCAAAAGTATTATGTTTAGAATATATTTCCTTAATAAATATTCATAAAGCAAATTCTGTTTATTAAGTTAATTTTACTACATCAAATATATGAATAACATACACAGATTAGCAAAATGCTTGGTTTATACAACTTCATATTTTGATATAGTTTCTTTTTAAGCAATACGATAACTTAAACATATGTTATTATGCATCTAAACCTATGAAAAACCTACAAAAGAAAGAAGTATTTTTTAAACGTTTAGTGTAATTTTAATTTTAATATATTATTAATTTTAATATAACAATATACTACATCAAATAATGTTATACACTAAAGAGCCAAAACATTATGACAACCCCTACATTTTGCAATGAACTCGCCTGGAAGACGTAGAAGGCACGTGATCAGGTGAAAGTGGTATTTAACTGCTGCTGGAAAGTCTGAAGACTCATTCTTTCACTTACTTCTGTGTGTGATGGGAAAGGCTGTGGATCTAACCGATTTTGATAGAGGGTAGATTGTAATGGCTCGAAGGATTGGAACAAGTATTTCCGAAACTGCACGACTCGTGGGTTGTTCGCGATCTACAGTTGTTAGTACTTATGCAAAGTGGATGAATGACGGTGAAACCAGCAGTAGAAGACGTGGTGTTGAACGTCTACATGCTATCTAAGAAAAAGGTCGTCGGACACTGTGTCACATGGTGAAGCAAAATCGGAACCAGACAGTAGCTCAGGTGACAACCCAATACAGTGCAGGGCCAAGAAAATAGTATCGGAGCACACTGTTAAGCGAACAATGTTGGATATGGGGCTACGCAGCAAACGTCCCACTCATGTTTCTTTGCTGACAAAGCGTCATCGCCAACTGCGCCTACGCTAGGCCAGGGAACATCGCGACTGGTAAATGGATTATTGGAAGAGAGTTGCCTGGTCAGCTGAATCACGGTTTGTCATTCATTACGCCTATGGCTGTGTCAGGATACGCCGTCTTCCAGGCTAACAGTTGCTCCCTCAATGTACAGTATTTCATGCACAGGCTAGTGGTGGCGGTATTAGGTTTCTTAGGACTTCCTCTTGGATGTCTCTGGGACAAGTGGTTGGGGTAGAGCAGACCATGTTACAGGACATCTCAACATCATTGTGGACCAGTTGCACCCTTACATGGCCCCTATTTTTCCAGCTGGAAATCGAATGTTCCAACAGTACAACGCCTCGTGTCATAAGGCTAAAATTGTCTTGTAGTGGTTCCAGGAACATGATGCTGAAATCCAGTTAATGTCCTGGTCGTTTAACTAACCGAATCTCAATCCAATAGAACACATTTGGGATGTCATGGGAAGGCTCAGAGTTCAAAGATCACCCATTCGCAATATCTTGGATTTGCTTATCCTTTGCTTAAACATCTGGTACAATCTGTCTCCGTCCATCTACCAAGGACTTGTGGCATCTATGCCAAGGCGAGTTGAATCTGTGTTGTTCTCCAAAGGTGGGCCAACTCGTTATTGAGAGGTGGTCACAATGTTTTGGCTCTTGAGTGTGTATTATAACGTTGGAATTTCGCCAACGTTTCCCCAGTATTATTTTCTTTTATATTGAGTCCACAATATATTCATAGACTTCCAAAGTAGTGATGGGGCACATTCATTTATCAGTTTATCACTCGTGGATTCTATAGAAGATTCGGTAACTCACACATTTATTGTGAACAAGTATTATTTTCTCATTAGTAATGCTCATATTTATCATTGTTTATTTAAACATTTCCAGAATCATTGTTTATTGAAGCCCAGTCGCCATGGGGTAGCCCTTCGTGCTCTCTGGACACAGGTCCGAGGTTCGATCCCGAGGTTGCTGGGCAAGGTTGACTCAGCCTTTCATCCCTTCAGTGGGTAGATGAACTGAGGACCAAGCGTGCTTGGGAACTAAACACTGGGATTTTCGCGAAAGATTGACCACCTAACAGGAACATATGCTTTGCACCCCAGTGACCTTAGTCACGTAAACGGAGATTGGCACCGTAGGCCCTGGTTCCAGAGGGACTGTTACACCGAGGAGTTTTATTTAAGAATTTCAATACATTTTTACTCTGTTTTAATTTTAAAAGTTTATTATATCCATGAGCACATACGTTCACTTCAGTATTGAGGTAATATTTCAGTTTGTAAAACGATTAATTAAACTTGAAGCATTTCTGAAAACGAATTATTATTTAACAAAACCTTAAGAGGCATTTCTAACCCTTTTATATCTAATTACCAACGGAGTTATTAAATAAATAATATGCGCTAAAGGAATAATATTTGGCAGTACCTTTCAGTTATGTTTTCGTCTAAATCATTTTTTTATTTTTTGTCACGGCAGATAGAATAACCGAATTTCTGATTATTTACGTCATGTAGTAGTGCTTGAAATATTATACATCTTGGAATCCTCTACGTGAAAGTCATGGAAAGAATATAAAGGGGAGTACATAATGTTTTATGTTTTCTCTTTTGTTTTTCAAAGAAAAGTAAAAGGATTTGACTTCTTTTTCTTCTTGCTACACTACTTTGAGATTATTTACAGGTGGAAAAAATAATTAGGGGAAAAGGGGTGTCTATGTATTTATTAAATTAGGATTGTAAACACAGACTAAAAATTTCTTGGACAGTTCCATATTCTGGATTTTATTTCCTTAAACGATTACGATAAAGAGAACGATTAACTGAGATAATGTCTTGGATAATGTCTTCATATCATGGATTTGTATAATAATTAAACAAAATTACAAAACTATTGTTTAACACATTGTATGCTAGTCCATTTCGCAGCGGAATTGTACCGGGAGCAGTCGTTTTGCTGGTCAATTTAGTTATTCAGTTAAATCTCAATAGGTCGAAAATTTTTCCAGAATCTATGTAGTACACAAGAAAATTCGGCTTCGTTTTCCTTTATATACCGCTATTTTTGAACTCACAAACAAATCATGTTGTTACTCGAAACCGTACTAGTAAGTATCCCGCGATCAAGTATAATCGTCAGAAAACGAACTAGTACGTGTTCCTCATACAGTACGTTAACAAATATATTTTTTTTATATTATAGTGTCAAGGTACTTTTTTTTAGCTTGAATATTTTCATTACAATACATAAGTTTTGATTCGATATGATATAAAATATTTTTTCATAAAATTTTTTTAGATTACAAATAAGATTTGTAACATTATAAAAATTACTTAATTTTCTTATTTGAAAAATGATATAAAAAGAAGTAAAATATATTTACCAAAAAAAAAAATTGTAGAAATCTATTAACCCATAAAATAATTTTAAAATTTGTTAAAAAATAGATATTGATATAATCTATTAAATGTAAATCAAATACTATTTTTATCTGGGCCTTAGCTATAGAATTTGTTTCATAGGTCGATAGAAAAACTAAATTATGTATAATTTTTAATTTCTTAACAATATACATTTAAGTTTTCTTAAGCGTAAATAAATTTCAATAGGTTGCATTCCTTATGTTACTTTTTAAACACTACTACTTAAAATTGCAAAAATAAATTAGGTTTCTATAATCTAGAGCTGTGTTAATGAATTTTTAAAATATTCAGCGCAAGAAAGAGTATAAATCTTGATTTTATAATGAATAAAAAACAGGTTTAAAAACGATTTTAAGTATTGTAAGATATTACATCCTCTTAAGTAGTGGAAATCTTGTAATTTCCAAAATCTGATAATGTATTATAAACTTGTCTTATTTTTTAATTTGTATATATTTAGTTTGTATTATGTGAAAGTCAAATTATCCTTTCAAAAACAACTATATTTTAGAGCAGTTTATAATGAATATCTTAGAATCTATACATGGGCTTGATACAAACACTGTGAAATTTTTGTATTATTATTAGAATTGTCAGAATTGTTGTCTTTAATATAACAGCTTTAATTTTAAACTGTTACTTTAAACTGCTTTCATAGATAATACGATGAAATTCAGTGATAATACTTGAATTTCGTGTTTATTTATAACTTAGAGATTTGAAGTACTACTATCATTGTTTTTACAATATTATTATTGCCTTTACCATTTTATCATTGCTTTTAACGTTTTATCATTGATTTTGCAATATTACCATTGTTTTTATCATTTTATCATTTCTTTTACAATCTTAGTTTGTTATAAGTTTCAATATACTCTTATATAAGAAAATAGGTATATAGAAAATAGTTTGAATTCATATGCATGTACTTTTCCTAAATCACCACTATCTTAAATGACTATGTATAAATCCTATCTATAATATATTTTGTTGCTATTAAAAAGGTATTCTGGACTTGTATAGATAAAGTTATGATTAAGATTACAAGCAACTACAACTATTAAGGATTACAAACGCCTATATATTGAAAATATAAATGCATCTGATATTTCAAGTATTGTAGTACCTTTTAAATCTAGAAATTCAAGCGAATGTATTCATTTAAAATGTACTTATCTTTCATATCAAAACTATTTATGTAGGTTCATGTGTTTTCACGTAAAATAAAATGAAATTTGGTAATTTTGTAAATAATATATGTTAAACTTTAAGTGAAAATTAAGAGGAAATGGATAAAAATGAAACATAAAACCAAGTAAAAACAATATTTTTTTCTTCGTCTATATTAGAAACAAAAGCATACTTTAAATTAATACTTAATTCTAAACTTCGTTTTCTAATGCACTGGTAGACAGAATATATTTTTTTCTGAAGAAAGCATTAAGATGAGAATTCAAAATTTGGTTTTTAATGGTGTGCTCTATGATAAATTATGAGCAGAAAGTTAATAACTTCATTGCATGGAATCCAAGTATATAAAGCTCACATTCGGCTTCGAAATTGTGGAACCAAAATATACCCTCATTTGTTCCATGATACATCGAGATGAAAATTGAATTACTGCTCTAGTGAAATGAAATTCTTTATTTGAAAATTTGACTGCATGAGAATCTCCGACAGTTCTAAAAAATATTCCATTTTAAGCTTTAAACATCTCCCACGAATTAAAGGGATATTTTTAAATAATACGGAATGAATAGTGTGTGTAGAACATTAATGACTATGAGAGTGTAGACTAGCTTGGTTGGTTTGAAGCCCTTTGCTCCAAAAAGGCTAATGAGAACAGGACCTACTGTCGTAGAAATTTTCGAAATTGTGGAATCAAAGTATACCTTTATTTGTTCCATAATCCATTAAGAGGAAAATTGAGCTACTAATGTAAGAATCTTTTTATTTGAAAATTTGACTGCTTCACAATATCCGACGGTTCTAATAAACATTCCACTTTAAGCTTTAAACATCACCCACGGATTACATGGATATTTCCTACAGTAACTTTAATCTTTATATGATATCAGTCAAAGTATTGAAAACTAGAGCATATATCACTTTGTCTACACAATAATAAAAATTTTTGTTTCGTAAGACAAAGATGTTACAAATTAGTTTACATGTGTTAAACAATATATCGGTTGTATGACTGTAAATAGCTATATCTCAAAATTCAATAATGTGAGATATTGAGGCTTTTAAATATCATTGTTACTCTTTTAAGAGAAACATTGCTTTGAAAAACTCAGTTTATATCACGCGAAATTCAAATCTTGAAATATGTTTACTTATTTCAAATTATAATAACAGTTTTGCAGCTTGGATATGTTTCATACGAATACTAAAGTTTTCTTGTTGTTTAAATCTATTTTTTTCGTGACTGCAGAAATAATGTGAATTTATTTTACGCTTGTTTGGTGTCTTTTTTTCATATGTTTACCATAATATTATTAACCGATTTCTCCAGAAGAACAGGTTTATACCCTATATAATAATAGTCTAAGTTTTATGTCCATCTGTCATCGAATTTATGAAGCGGTTTCTCCTGGAATGGATAGACGCATCCATATTGGATACTTGATGAATTAGGGTTAGCAAAATTTAAAGCAACTATAGTTTATTTTCTCCTAAATTATCGATCCGATTCTAAAATAAATTGGGATAAATTGGGAGCAAAAAATATGACGCCTTTGAAACGTTCAAAATCCACCCCTTTTCGAGCATTTAATGCCATTATTTCAAGCCCTATTTTCCTCTGCTAAGAGCAAGCGATTCAACTTATCATATAATAAATAGGTAAAAATAACATTTTTTGTAGCATTATGACGTCATTCCTGTCATTTAATCATTTATTTTAAATTATTTAAATATCGTCTGCATCACTTTCTTAAGTTTTATTGGTGAACTTGGATATGATTAGAATAATTTACTTTTATATTTGGCTTAAAATAAAAGATTAGATATATATGGGATAGTTCTAAATTGAATCATCGATTATTTATTTTTGCAATGAAAATTTTATCACCGGTATTAACAAAAAAATTCTT
>CM063509.1:7827452-7832452 GCA_032207245.1 Pardosa pseudoannulata
TTTACTATCCTTTTATATATTATTTTATTTTATTTAATTTCTTTTCACCTTCCGTGAAGCATATTATTTTAGACAATAAGTAAATTTTTTAAAAATTTTAATGTGATCAAATGTTAAATATTATAAAAATTTAATGTTAATAACTTTTACACTCTTTATTGTTATTAGTAATTATGATTTATTTAGTATATCGAGTTACTATCCTTTTATACTTTATTTAATTTCAATTTATTTCTTTTTCATCTTCCTTGAAGTATATTATTTCAGACAATAGTTATATTTTATAAAAATTTTAATATACTCAAATGTCAAAAATTATAAAAATTTATTTTCAATAATTTTTACAATCTTTATTGTAATTAGTAATTATGATTCATTTATTCTAATGAGTTACTATCCTTTTATATGTCATTTAATTTAATTTTATTTCTCTTTCACCTTCTATGAAGCATATTATTTTAGACAATAAATATATTTTATAAAAATTTTAATGTGATTAAATGTTGATTATTATAAAAATTTAATGTTAATAATTTTTACAATCTTTATTGTAATTAGTAATTATGATTTATTTATTCTAACGATTTACTATCCTTTTATATATTATTTTATTTTATTTAATTTCTTTTCACCTTCCGTGAAGCATATTATTTTAGACAATAAATATATTTTATAAAAATTTTAATGTGATTAAATGTTGATTATTATAAAAATTTAATGTTAATAATTTTTACAATCTTTATTGTAATTAGTAATTATGATTTTTTTATTCTAACGAGTTACTACCCTTTTATATATTATTTATTTACCTTTTATGTCTTTTTGATCTTCCGCGAAGCATATTATTTTAGACAAAAAGCATATTTTATAAAAACTTTAATATGTTCATATGTTGTATAGATAAAATTATAATGTTTATAAACTTTATAATTTATATAGTAATTATGATTTATTTAGTATAACGAGTTACTATCTTTTTATACATCATTTAATTTAAATTTAATTCTTTTTCACCTTCCGTGAAGCATATTATTTATAGTACAAACTAATATTTTACAATAAGATTTTCGTTTTTAAATATACTATTTTTCTATGAAAAAAATTATGATTATGATTTACTAGATGATACTATCCTATTTTATATGTCATTAAAAATTTCTTTAAACCTAAGTCAAATTATTTAAAGTATCGAGATATAAAATTTTAATACAAACGTTATGCCGTCAAAATGCTTTTCATAATGGTCAGTTTTGATTTTAAAATTTCAAACTTATAAATTTAGTCGTGCATACTTGAAGAATTAACGCTGTTGCTTTTTAAATTACAATCAGTTAGGGAAAATATAATTTTATTAAAAGATTTCGGTTATTTCGTACTAAGGAAGTAAAAATATTATTCAAATGAGGGATATTTACCTAGAAAATAGGGAAAAAGTAATCATGACACATTGTTTACCAGTAAACTATTTACAATTATTAAGATTATAACCATTAATATATTTCTAATTTTATGGATATTTCCCTAGAGAATAGGGAAAAAATACCTTTGACACATTGGTTTATATGAACCTATTTATAGTAAAATCTAACCATTACATGTTTTAAATGGAACAATGATATATTTTCTAGAAATAGAAAAAGTAACCATTACAATCTATTACGAGTGAAATATTTTACAGAAAGATTCTAACCATTACACATGCTTTTAATACAATAAATATTTTTCTCCATAGACATAGGAAACATAACCATTCACATTGTTTTAGACATGAACCTATTTTCTATAAAATTCTAACCATTACACACATGCTTTTAATAAAATTATATTTTCTCTAGAGATAGGGAAAAAGTAACTATTGACACATTAGTATAACAAGTAACCTATTCTAACCATTACACATGCTTTTAATAAATATGGATATTTTTTCATAAAATACTGCATTAAAAAGTAACTATTGACACATTTTTACAATGAACGATTTAACCATTATACACATGCTATTTAAAATGACAATATGATATTTTCTCTAGAAAATAGGGAAAAAGTAACCATTGACACATTTTTACGATAACTATTTACAGAAGATTCTAACCATTACATATGCTTTTAATGGAACAATATGATATTTTTTTCTAGAAAATAGGGAAAAAGTACTCATTGACACATTGGTTTACGAGTGAACCTATTTACAGAAAGATTCTAACCATTACACATGCTTTTAATGGGACAATATGGATATTTTCTCTAGAGAATAGGGAAACAGTAGCCATTGACACATTTGTTTACGAGTGAACCTATTCTAACCATTACACATGCTTTTAATGGGACAATATGGATATTTTCTCTAGAGAATAGGGAAACAGTAGCCATTGACACATTTGTTTACGAGTGAACCTATCTATAGGAAGATTCTAACCATTACACACGGTTTTAATGGGACAATATGGATATTTTTACTAGAAAATAAGGAAAACGTAATCATTGACACATTTGTTTACGAGTGAACCTATTTACAGAACCATTACACATATTTCTAATGGTTGATATGGATATTTTCCCTAGAGAATAAGGAAAAAGTAATCATTGACACATTGGTTTACGAGTGAACCTATCTATAGGAAGATTCTAACCATTACACACGGTTTTAATGGGACAATATGGATATTTTCCCTAGAGAATAAGGAAAAAGTAATCATTGACACATTGGTTTACGAGTGAACCTATTTACAGAAAGATTCTAACCATTACACATGCTTTTAATGGGACAATATGGATATTTTCTCTAGAGAATAGGGAAACAGTAGCCATTGACACATTTGTTTACGAGTGAACCTATTTACAGAAAGATTATAAACGTTACACACGGTTTTAATGGGACAATATGGATATTTTTACTAGAAAATAAGGAAAACGTAATCATTGACACATTGGTTTACGAGTGAACCTATTTACAGAAAGATTATAAACGTTACACATATTTCTAATGGGACAATTATATATTTTCTAGTGAATATAAAAATAATCATTGACAGATTGGTTTACGAGTGAACCTATTTACAGTAAGATTGTAACCATACACATGCTTCTAATGGACGGATATTTCTCTAGAAATAGGGAACATAAACCATTGACACATTCCTTTACAAGCGAATCTAATACAGGAAGATTCTAACCATTACACACATCTAAACAAGTAAGGATATTTTCTCTACAGAATAGGTAAACTGAGCCATTCATACAGCTTTAATAACCTATTAAGAGATTCTAAGCAATACTTCTTTAATTAATTTAATATTTTCTATAACCGATATATCCGAAAAAAAGTAAACGAAAAGTTGAAAAGAATGAACATATTACAGGAAGATTCTAAATTTAACATATCTTATAGGATAATATGAATTTTTTATAATAATAAAATAATCATGACAGAGTTATGTCTGTAATATGAATACAAATAATGAAGATACTAAGAATATATCTTCACATTTATTCAAATTTAATATATATATACAATTTCTATACATATAAAACAAATATATATATATTACATAATCTATAATCATATATATACATATATAAGAATTTACAAATATTTAATAAGTTATATACATATATATATATTATTTTCACTAAAGTACACATACATGCTTCTTATATAATAACGCGAAATATTAAGGAAATCAATATATTCATATATAATCGTGCAATATACAATATATCTAATTATCCATATATATTTCTTATATATACATATATACATATATTAATATATCAAATATTAAGAGTTCTATAAAATATATACTATATATATAATATACATTTAATATATAATCATAACCGATATATCCGATAATAAAAAATACATAATATACATAAAACATATATATATATATATATATAAATTATAATAGTATATATATATATATAAAATAATTTGTTTTATAATATATAACAAATTATATATGTATATATATAATATATATTAATATATATAATATAAAAATGCGTATATACATATATAAATATAAAATATTCCTTTATATACATTTATATATATATACATATTAATATATACAATATATATATAAATTTATATTATAATATAACATATATATAAAATATAATTTTTAACCAATTTATATTTTATAATATAATATATATATATATATATATATATATATATAACATATATAAACATATATACATAATATAAAGAATATATTATATATATAATATATATATATATAATATATATATATACAAATATATTTTATACATATAAATAATATATATATATATATATAAATAAATATACATATATATAATATATATATTATATATATAAATATATATTTCTATATCTTTATATATAAATAATATATATATATTTGTCTATATATATATATATATATATATATATATATATATAATAACATATATATATATATATATATACATATATATATCATATATATACATATAATATATATATATATATATATATATATATATATATATATATATATATATATATATATATATATTATCAATGTATAATATATATTGAAAAATACATACAATTAATAAAACATATTATAAATTATACATATATATACGTATATATATATATAGATTATATATATATAATATAATAATACATCTAAAAATACATATATAATATATATATATATATATACTTATATAATACATATATATATATATATTATATATATAATATACATATATTATATAAAGAAAATATATAATATTTATAACATACATAATAATATATATACATATATAAAATATATACCATATATATACATATATATATTTAATATTATATACATATACATACATTATATTATATATAACACATATACATACATATATATATATAACATATACATATATACAAATTATCAAAACATACATATACATATATATACAAGACATATATATATTACACACATATATATATATTTAAATATACATACATA
>CM063509.1:7837452-7852452 GCA_032207245.1 Pardosa pseudoannulata
TTTAGAGTTAAAAATTAGACAATTGCACATTTGAAAAAAAAGTCATACAGTATTTGGAAAGATTCTCGTTGTAAAGAGCAGGTAAAAATTAACACGTATTAAATGTACAGAATTTTTTTCTGCTACGATACATTTGTGTTTCATGATTAAAAAACGAGTGAAAAATCTTAGTCAGAAAACAAAATAGCATTCATAAAGCTAATTGATTGGGGGAAATTTAATAAACGAATTCTAATAGTCATTAACAACCTCAATCCATGATATTTTATTAAAAATGATTGTTATACATTTTACGATAATCGGCCCTGAATATGGTTTAAGGGACATGACTCATTTCGAACTGAAACGCCTTAATTTTGACTCATTTCTAATTAAATATAAAATAAAATGAACTGCTTTATTTAAAATAAACTTCTACCAAAATCTTTACTAAGGTTTAATTTAACTTTTATTTATTTATTTTAGTTTTGTTGTGTAAAATTAATACATTTTAAAGCCTTGAGCTAAATTAGCAGACATAAATTTATCCCCAGAATAATCTTTGAAATTTTCAAATCAGACATTTTTTGTTATATTAAATAGAAGATAATTATCTTCTTTTAATTTTAAGAGTTCCCAATGACATTGATACAAGCAGCACCTTTTATTTTATATCACAATAAAAACTAAATTTATTCAATTGTTAATTTTTAATACATCTTTTTGTTTCTTTAAATTAAAACGTCTATCACATTTAAAATGTCTAGATTTAGAAATTAAAACAGATTTAATTCCATTTTATATAAAAAATGTTTTTTTATGTCCATATTTCAAAAGTTGTCTTGCAGGTAAGTGAATTTCAATTTTTTTAATTGATGCACTTTTCAATATTATTTAAAAATTAAATATGTTTTTTAAAATATTAAAATCAAATATTTTTCAAAGCATCAAGGCTATAGAAAGGCTAGATTTATTTAAGTGTACATTTTTAACGGTTTTTAATGTTTTTAACCCCTTACCGGTTTTACCCGAGCTGAACTCGGTCAGGCGAAATGTACCATCCTCTCTCATCCCGAGTGTAGCTCGGACACTGTGAAACTTTACATTGTACAATCAGTCTTCCCGAATTATTTCACATGTCCTTTTTATGATTTCGAATTCTTTTGTTTACTTTTCTGGCTACTAGATTATTTGTTGCTCAAAGAGAGACAGAGGGAAGAAGGTAAGGAGAGAAACAAGATTGTACTGTCCAGACTGCGATGTTGGACTATGTGCAGTACCGTGTTTTCGATTTATCATACACGACCAAATTTTGATTAATAATTTCATAATCGTTTATGTAAATGCATAGGATATAAATAAAATTTAATTTAAGATAAAAGCTAGGCATTCTAAGCTTAATATTTATAGTTAGTGTGAATTGACTCCAAAGTCTAATGATTTCTGCCGTACACAAAACCAACTATGCATGTAAATTACTCATTTATTTAAACTGATTTTTTTACATTAATTTTTAGGAAATTTTGTATCCGAATGATGCTATTATGTTTAAAAAGCTATGTATGTACGAAAATAAGCATAAAAATTTGACATCTTTGACCTATAATCCCGAAGTAAAATGAAACTGGAAGGGGTTAAATTTTGTAACTTTAAACAACTTTAAAGTTTGTAGGTCTATAGAAGAAGAACACAAAATTTTATTTTAATATCAATAAAGAGTTCCTAAAGTATTTAAAAAGTTACCTGTCAGGTAAATGAATTTCATATTTTAACTGTTATATAATTTCGACATCATTTAAAAATTTAATTTGTTTGAAAGGAAAAAAGTAATATTTTAATTAAATAAAAATCAAATAACTTAAAAAATTCTTTTTGAAATTAACATTTTGTTTCAAGAAGAATTAAAAATATATATTATAATAAAATTTTAAAAGTAGAGAATTACTATATTCTTCTAATATAAAAACAAAACTCGTAAAACAAATTTTCACACTAATTGTTTCCCAATTTATATAAACTCACAAAAGAGTAAATTATAGGTATGAATAATAAAAATGCCATAATAGATTTTAGCAAATAATTTCAAGTTAGATACTTTTTTGTATGCATGCATTTCTGTATCTAGAAAAATAAATGTTTATGGGAAATCATTACCATATAGGTTTTATTTCAGTCTAAATGTCCAGCTCCAAAAGAAAGATTTCGGCTGTCAATCCCAGCTCTAGAGAAATCGTTCAAAAACATTTCTTTTTTTCGTGTCCACACTGTTGTTGAAAAGTGTCTGGGATCATTTGAGCAACATGTCACGTCCGACAATAGCATTTACTTATTTTTCGAATGTCAGGTTATTTCAGCGTTGGAGCAGTGAGCACAAATAAAAGAGGAAAAGAAGGTTATACACCGAATACAAATATGCCCAACATGTTTCTTCTTCGTCACAATAAGTTCAGTGACACATCCTTATTCTATCCAATAACTGCGTGCTAAAGGTATAAAAATTAGTAAAACATGTTTAAAAATCGTAAATTAAATTTTAAAAAATATCGAATGCGAATATTTTTATTTACTGTGTAAAAGAGAGCAAATATTATAATGTCAAAAGTCGCCATTCTTCCTATTTTAACCCTATCTGGACGGGATGTTTATCTGTATGTCAGAAGTTAAAGATGGACGTGTTACATTTATTGCTTTCTTTTATAAGCAGCTTCTTTGATATTGGTGCTTTGTACAGCAATAAACAGTAAGAATGAAATAAACGGTATTTTCAGAGTGGATGTTAAAATAACGCTACGAAAACAGGGCAGCCCTTACTTCTGACCTCTCACTGCTTGGTCGAAATATTGACCATCCGTTCCGAAAAAGTAAACGTAAATAATCACTTCAACCAAGCATGAAAATATTTTTTCTAGTTTCGGCTTTATGCCTATAAGTACATGGGAATTATTCCTGTTAAAAATTAAACAATCGTTTTGTTTATTCCTGAATATCTTGTGACTAGTTCCAAGTTCCCGTCTGTTCATATGAATGTAGGATCACCTTTTCAGATTATTGTTCTGTATTAAGCTAAGATCTCCTTGCTCATGGACTAGATTAGATTATGCTGAGAATATTGCTGTACCTGATTTTCAGCATATATAGATACTGATTGATAGCAGATCTGTTATCCAACACCTAAGCAAATGAATGAACGTTAAAGACAGGGTTGTATTACGTATCAATGATTTATACCAGGTCTGTTGAGATAAAACAAAGAATTAAGACACCAGATACAAATCAGAGAAGACTTACCCCTTTTGCAAACTCTTTATTTACAATTCTATTTTTGATGAAGAACAATCGAGTGAAGCAAATAAAACAAATTAAGTATCAATATGGAGTCTTCATATACTTATGACAATGCTCGAGCAACTCCCTGCCTTTGATAATGCTATCTATTCAGATAAAAATTGTGGAGTAACTCCCTGCCTCTAGTGAAGCTATATGTTGGCTCCTTCTTGAACTGCTTTTTCTCTAAAGGGGCCTTCAAATCTATCGAACAAAATCCAATGACTACTGTTGCCAGGGCCAAAATAACTGACCCGCATTAGAAACCCCTCTTGTCCAATGGAGTCGAAGGAGGGGGGATCATTGGCATCATCCTTCGGTAATTCGGTCAGTCTCCCGCGCTGGTGTTGTCCAGTATTGTAACTCATTGTTACGGGTTGGTACTTCATCCCTGGTACTTTTAAATTCTTTACAACCTGATATTCCTTTCACTTTTCTTTCAGTGAGTTATTTGACGAGCCTAAAAACACATTTCTATGTTTGGAATGTCCTTTAACCCTTTGACAGTTTTATTTTTTTCCAGAATTCGGTAAAAAATGTCACATTTTTTATTGCACTTTTTTGTTCATTTTACATTTTCAAGTAAATATATGTTATTAAAATTAACATTTCTAATATTTTTAAGCATTTATTATAACTCTTTTTCTTTCTATGAAAGCATCATAGAACTGAAGTTTACCTTTAGTCTCATCGATATCCAAGTTCATTTTTGGAATTCCAGTGAAAGCAAATACAGGAGGGGATCCGAAGGATTATCACAATTAATTTTAAAAAATTGTCTTGCTTGACTGATTCTATCTGTATTACTATCAGAGTCATTACTATCCAGGTCATCTAGTAAACTTTCGGTACTATCATTTACACATAATTCAGTTTCTGATTCCGAGTCGCAGTTCGAATCGCAAGAAATGAGCTCCATACGCTCTGAATTATCCATTATTTAAAAGTAAAAATATATTATTCAACTCTTACACCAGTAAAATTATCAGGTGGTTAGTAAAATATAACCAGAAAGCTATACATTGATAGATAACAATTCGTCTTCTTATAAAAAAAAAACATGCGAAAAAACCCGCGCTTTTGAACCAATAATTTGAATAGAAAATACAATAAACTGCAAACTATCATTTACTGGACGTGTATACGAATAATTTGTCACTAAAATTCGAAAAAATAGGCCGAAACAGTGCAAGCGGAATAGAAATCAGATTGCCTGTACGCCGTACGGGCAAATCAGTAAAGGCCCGAAAGCTGTGCCCGTACGGCATACGGGCAAAACAGGGAAGGGGTTAAAGCTCCTTTTCACTGGCGCATTAAAATTCCGCAGGTTTTCCATGGATTTTGAAGCCAGCAGATTTGCATATAACACTTTGTCAGTGAACACTTGAAGTGCCATTCATATGTACAGGACAGAAGACTTTTAGATTTTAACCGAAATGTAGAATTGCCATAGCCATAAAATGTCAGATAAAGGAGTGTTTTAGAACTAAAATTCTGTGATGTTAATTTACGTTATATTCATTTGTTTTTATAATATAATAGGAAACGGTTTTCATCAAATATCTAGTGATCTAATGATCTGTCTAAAGGTTTTTAACTTCGATGAGATTACTTATGAATCTACAAAAATGTGTAGATAAATCAAGGAATAATAGAAAAAAAGCATTAATAAACAGCTCTTTACTGCAATCGATTTTTTTCAGGTGAAATCCTGGCATTTATATAGGTTAATTCTGTCAATCGAAACTAAAGAAATTGTTGAAAAACATTTTTTTTCCTTCCGTGCTTATACTTTTGTTTAACAGTCTCTAGGATCGTTTGAACAACCCGTCACGTCCTCGAATAACATTTAGTTATTTTTCGAATGTCAGAATATTTGAACGTTGGAGAAATGAGAAGAAATAAAATGGAAGAAACGGTTGTATAACGAATACAAATACGCCAAATTGTCTTAAATGAACTTAAAATTCGGATTTTTGATGTCTTGTCGAAAATATAAAAAATCACTTCACAAATTATTCTAAGCCTTGAGGGACGTAAAGAGCACGTTGGATGGTGTTTGTCTGGAAGGTAAATAGTTAACCAGAAATATATCTTTAAGGCCTTATTACATGTCAACTTTACCAGATTAAAAAACAACAGATTTAGTTATGGATTCCTCTTTTTGATGAAGATTGAGCAAATTTATCGTATAATTGGGAGAAATTCTTTACTCATTTATTTCACTTGATGTTAACCTGTGATTAGGCTTTTAACCAATTGTATTTTTTTTTCTTATCATAGGAGAAAATTAAGCATTCTTCAAAATGAAAAATGTATCTGCGTATTTTTGTAGGTATACTCTAAACTCCTTGGAGCAACAGCCCCCTAGGGTGCCATGGCCTACAGTGCCAATCTCCGTTTCAGAGACCAAGGGTCCTGGGGTGCGAAGTATATATTCCGGTTAGGTGGTCAACCTCACGCGAAACCCCACGTAATTAGTTCTCAAGCATGATTGATTCTTAGTTTGTCTACCCACTAAAGTGATGAAAGGCTGAGTCAACCTTGCCCAGTCCGGGGATCGAACCTCGCATATGTATCAGTGCGATACGCTGCCCCGACGTCACTGAGCTTCATTTTTGTATGTATAATAGTAACACTCCCTCTAACAAGCGATCCACCTGAAGGTTGGGTGCAGCAGGCTGGATTGATGATTCTTTCGGACCGTACGGCAGAATGCTTTATGAATTGAGGAAAGCCAGAATCCCGACCTTATATTAACAAAATTACACAAAACAAAAAATATTACATGCAAACAAACTAGACAAATTAATACAACTAAAATAATTCCCGGAAACTCGGAGATACTCCGCAATAGTCCTGCCCAGGTTAAATGTTCCGTTGACCCGGTATATCAAGTGGACACACATTTCATCTTTCTGCCATGAGACTACGTGTTGTAGTGGGAAGCAATAATAGCAAAGATCATTAGTGATGATGCTTAAGGATTACATTGCTTAGGCGGTGTTAGGTTAATACCTTCATGGCCGCTCGGGGACGCCTTGATTTGCGGGGAGCCAATCAACTAGGTTCCCGACTTCCTTATCAGTTATAGGTTATTGATTAGGCTCTTAACCAAGAGTTCTTCGATGTGTCTGAGGATTTCCTAAGGTGCAAGTCGTGCGTCAGAGGTCAGTTCTGCAGATAGTGATTATAGTCACCGACTGCTAGCCATTTGCAGCTATGTTTCATGGTTGACTCTTAAACTGTGCAATAGTCATGAGTAAAGAAATTATCAAAAATTCACTGGCTCATTGACTTGTTTTAGGGTTTGATTTTCGATTTATTCAGATTTAACTAAATAACTAAATTTACTCACAAAACGCCCGCTCCCGGTACAATTCCGCTCAGAAATGTATCCGCACACAATGTGTTAATAAAAAAAATATTGAAATATACAGGTTTAAGAGACAATTGGAAAAAAAAGTATTTCAAGATAAACATACACTTACGGTACGTTTGCATGTTTGTTTTATGGTATTTTGTAAATACAACTAGTCTTGGATAAACGTTTTTATGCACTTAAAACGTGTGTTTCCTTTCAAACTTACTTTACTTTTTTTAAATAAGATTTCAAGTAGTAATTCAATTAAATAATTTGTTTTCTTTTTTAACATAAACGCAATCTTTTAGTAATACATTTCCTAATACTTGAAAAAATTCTTATATACTTACATTCCTTCCTCAAACACAATTTTTGTGATCCATCCATTTATATTTGAGTTAAGTCTTACATACTTTACTAATTAATCAAAAAATAATATAAACATTTTTAATGTATGAAATTAGATTCATGCCCCTTTTATAAGTGCCAAAAGCAGCACAAATGCAAGGTAAATCTGCGATTTGTACGCCCTTTTTAAGACTTACCCTAGCTACGGTAAAAATTGAGATATAGGAAGAATTCACCTTCCTACCAGGGTAATTGAGAAATGTAACCTGTTTACCCATGATCATTTGCTTTTGTTAGATTATAAAATGGCCAACTCAGCTGCTACAAGAAGTACAGTAATAAAAAATGCAATTGATAAATTTCTACAAACGCAAATGCAACTGTTAATGATATGATAATCGATCGAATTAATTCATTCATCACAATTCTTAATCTTCTGCTTCTAAAATTTCCATTATAATGTAATAACCTTATCATGGGATTCATTAAATTAGTAAAAACAAACATAGCTGTCACATTTTGTTTTAACTAAACAAGAGTAAAATACACAGTAGGAAGGTATTGTACTCCTGTACAATGACCTGATATCTCCCGACATTCCGTGTAAAATAGAGGGTGGAACATTTACTTATGTAAATTGTTTTTTCTGAGCTACCAAGTTAAATTCGTTTTACCTTGTACAATGGAGAGAACTTTATTGGCACATTTAAACGGGACTTTACTAACACATTGTATGCTGGACACGTACTGGTACGTTTTCCAACGATTGATACTTGAGCACGGGACACTTACTAGTGCGTTTAATGTCGATTGATACTTGAGAGCGCGTCACATACTAGTACGGGTTCGTGTAACAACATGGTTTGTTTGTGGGTACAAAAATAACGGTATATACATGAAAACGAAGCCTAATGTTCTTGTCTACTACACAGATTCTGGAAAAATTTAGACAAATAAAAACTAGTTTTTACATCAGTCGATGCGGAACCACAAAACGGAAAAAAATTAAAACTATATACTACTATTTCTATTCGATTTTTATATTTACGATACTATTCTAAATTTAACCACTAAAAATATATTTTTTGTTTACAAAAATCTTATGGCAGTTATTTATATATTTCTATTTATATATTTGTTTATATATTAGAATATAAAATACGAAATTTGGTTAAATAATGAAATAATATTCGATCTATTGAGATTTAACTGAATAACTAAATTAACGTCCAAAACACCCGCTCTCCGTCTAGTTCCGCTGTACAATGTATTCGTGCACAATGTGTTAAAAGATGAACGGTTTTCATGTCTATAAGATATAAGGAACACGAGTAAAGCGAAATATTAATATTTGGCAATTACTGTATTGTATATAGTGTGTCTGTTAAAAAGCAGAAGACTGATTACTCTAGAGAAATTGTATTTTATCCTCATTTTTTTCAGGTTAAAATCATTAAAAGGATGTTTTCTGAACATATTTAGGCTAATGTCCAGTAAAGGTTTTGGGTTGTATCCAAACGAAATAAATGGAATGATATAAATGAAACATTCGTAAATGTTTTTTTAAATTTTAATTGTTGGCAACCGTACTTTAAATTCAAATTTAATAAAGAATCAAGGAAGGAAATAAGATCGTTTGACTTATATTATACATTATGATTTTTAAGAAAATATCACACATAATATATATTTTGTTATATCCATCATAAATATAGGTAATCCAACATAAATATAGGTAATATATTCTGGCTGGAAAAGTCAGCTATATGAATTGATGTCAATATTAGAGTATGGCGAGACCATATATGTGAAAATGATAAAAATGATTAATGTACATTAACTATTTTAATGAAATAATGTAAAGCACTAGAGTATTTTAATATGAAATAAAATAAAAAATGCAATATGTATAATAATCGTCTGATTAGAAAACACAAATCAATTGTTTGAGCTAAAATTGTCTACACACACACGTATATACATATACATACATATATACATATATACACTCATGTCCATAAATTAAGGATAATGATTTTCAGGCAATGAAAGAGACAAAAGCAAAACAAATTTGACTTATTTGTAAAGTCTATTTATTAAACAAAAGGTAAAGATAAAAAAAGATGCTATATGTTTGACATAATTAATAAAAATTACGATTATTACTCCCTGTAGCAAATTTCAAAAAAGAACCTATTTACAGAAAACAGTATAACATGGTTAGTATGATGGTTAATACGGAGTATGTCTCCCGGACGATGCAATACAAGCGTTACAACGCCTACGCATGCTGAGTATCAGATTATGAATCTGATCTTGGGGAAAATTACACCACTCATCAAGCAATGCCCTCCGAAGTTCCGATAGACAGTTGGGAGGGGGTTGACGGGCTGCAATTCGTCGGCCAAGCATGTCCCACACATGCTCTATTGGATTCAAGTCCGGTGAGTGTGCTGGCCAATCCATACGGGTGATATCCTACAATTGAAGGCATTCGTCTACAATGTTTGCACGGTGAGATCGGACGTTGTCATCCATATACAGAAATTCAGAACCCATGGCGCCCCGAAAAAAACTTACATGTTGTTCCAGAATGGCATCCCGATAGATGTGGCCTGTCATCGTTACGCTCTGAACATGGAGGTCAGTTCTGGAACCAAGAATAATTCCTCCCCAAACGAGCCATCTGCACCACCGTAACGGTGTCGTTCAATGGTGTTCTCTTGGTGGTAACGGGTACGTGGCGCTCTCCATATGAAAGTCCGGCGAGAATCAGAATGTAAACTGAACCTGGACTCGTCGGAAAACATCACACAAGACCACTGTTGCGGTGTCCACAATGCTTGCTCTCTAGCCCAGCATAATCGCAGGCGACAGTGAGTTGCGGTAAGGGGAACACATCTGACAGGCCTACGAGCATATAGACCAATGTTCCCTAAGCGTCTGTACACGGTCTGCCTTGAAACTGTCGTACCGGTAGCTGAAGAGAGCTGACAAGACAGGTCTGATGCTGTGCTCCGTCTGTTTCTTTTGGCAGTAACTGCCAAATACCGGTCATCATTCGGCGTAGTAACTCGGGGGCGATCTGTGCTGTAACATCTACTCACATTACCATCATGTTTGAATCGTTGCCAAAGCCTGGAGATGACACTCTGGGCGATTCCAAGTTCCTCGGATACTTCCAGCTGGGTACGTCCACATTCCAGTCGTCCGATAATTCTACCACGTAAAAAATCATCCAAATGCTTCCTTTGTGCCATAACTATGCGGTTATTGCACTGAAAGGCTTTTAAAGCACTTGTGAACAATTTTACTTCTTTGCTACCATTCCTTATATACCCCTTTCATACACTCTCGTCATTGTGACATACTATCCGCGCCATCTGGTGGTTTCCTGCAATTTGCATATTCTTCTTCAAGATGCGTGTGATAATTCTACAGGTGAAAATTTTATTTTAGAGCTCAATTTCTGTGTGATTCTGAATTATCCTTAATTTATGGACATGAGTGTACATATACATACATATATATACTTATACATACATATGTGCATATCTATACATATAAATACATATATATACATACACATACATATATACATATACATACATATATATACGTACATATATACATATACATACATATATATATATATACATACATACATACATATATATACATATATACATATACATACATACATATACATACATACATATACGTACATATATACACACATACGCACATACATATATACACACGTATACAGGGCGTTTCTAAACAACCGCATAAACTCTACACAGCTAGTTTTCTCATTGGGAGTACATAAAAACTGCCCAAAGAAGCATACTTGTAAAATCCATAGTTACCTGAAAAATGCGAAAAACTATGGCGTCACATCCGGTGCAAGAAAAAAACACTTTATTGGATATATAAACAGCAGTATATGCACGGGCATACTCCGTAACAGTTCGTAAAGAATTTCCATTACATCAGGTACATATTGCAGTAGTCACGAACGGAATACATGACTACCATACGAAGACTACCGGTAGCTGCAAGATGCGACTTTTTAAATGCTATTTCAACGGTTGCTTAACATCATTACATGGTGGGCAATACGCAGGAAGCGATATGCCTGGCGAAAGTTTTAAACATCATCGTCAGGAAAGATATGCAAGTACTATTCTTGAAATGTCCAATAAAGTGTTTTTCTCGCACCGTCAGTGACATCATACTTGGTTTTTCGTATTTTTCTTGTAAACCATGGGTCGTACAGGAACTCTTCTTTGGGCAATTTTTATGTACTCCCAACGAGGAACCTATCTGTGCAGAGTTTATGAGTTGATTTTAGGATACCCTGTATTTGTATATATATATATATATATATATATATATATATATATATATATATATAATTTGCATAAAGGGTTTAGTGTAAGTAATTTTAAACTCTTTTTCATTTTGTTTTAGTATAAGAGGATTCGGATATTATTTTAACTATATTTAACCTATTTTAAGTCAATTTTAACTATTCTTAAAAATCCTAATTAGTAAAAAAAAATTCACTGAAGAATGAATGCACTATTAAGTAGAAATATTCAAAAGATTTAATTTTTAAAACTGAGTTTGTGTGAGAGCTTTTTTATTTCTCTGTATTATGAAAAACCATATAAAGCGTTAAAAAAACTCATTTTTATTAAAATACACTGAATAGAATATTGTAGATTTCCATTATTAATAGCCGTTAAAAATTGATATTTCTTAAAACAGATTTTGAATCTTATATTCATAAATCTAAGTATTATTATACGCTTAAATATAAATTTAATAAACTTATTTTTTAAAACTGCAAAATAATAATGTTGAAAATCTGAGAACTGTATCATTATTTGTGCACTTTAATAAATTGGTTTCATTACAAGAACTCTGTTTAATATTAAACGTTAAACATATTAGAAAGCAAAGAAATAGATCTTTCATGTTTTATCATTATTAAAGTTAAGTTAATCATAAAATCTGTCTAAAGTATCAAATTATAGACATTAATAGAATTTGGGAGTTTGCAATATGTTTTTGATATCAGTTAATGATACACTGTTTTATACAAATATTTTAAGTCTATGGTAATTCTAACAATTGAATGTTTCAATATATTTTGTACACTGCAGAAAATCCATGAATATTACTTTTAAAAGCGAAGTGTGAGATATGGATCTAAAAACTATTCACTTTTAATCCTTTCTATAAATGTTTAATAGCTATGTGACCAAAAACACATTGTGTGCGGGTACATTTCGCAGTGGAATGGTACTGGGAGCGGGCATTTTGCGCGTCCATTTAGTTATTCAGTTAAATCTCAATAGATCGAAAATTGTTTAATTTTTTAACCAACATTTCGTATTTTATATTGAAATATATAAAATATATAAATAGAAATGTATAACTAACAACCTTAAGATTTTTGTAAACAAAAATTATATTTTTTGTGGATAAATTTATAATAGTATCGTAAATAAGAAAATTCAGATAGAAATAGAAGTATATAGTTTTAATGTTTTCGAATGTTATATATAGACATTTTTACATTATAAAAAATGAACAGAGTAATCAAAAAACTAATAATATTAAAAAACTAGTTTTTATTTGTCTAAATTTTCTAGAATCTATGTAATAGACAAGAACATTCGGCTTCGTTTTCCTGTATATATTGTTATTATTGTACCCACAAACAAACCATGTTGTTACACTAATCGGTACTAGTACCTGTCCCGCGATCAAGTATCAATCTTCAAAAAACGTACTAGTACGTGTCCCGAATACAATGAGTTAAGTAAAAATATTCAAAAGATTTAAAAAATTTAATTTTCAAAACTGAGTTTGTGTGAGAGCTTTTTTATTTCTCTGTATTATGAAAAACCATATAAAGTGTTACAAAAACTCATTTTTATTAATATACACTGAATAGAATATTGTAGCAATCCATTATTAAGAGCCGTTAAAAATTGATATTTCTTAAAACAGATTTTGAAACTTATATGCATGTATCTAAATATTATACGCTTAAATATAAATTTAATAAACTTATTTTTTAAAACTGCAAAATAATAATGTTGAAAATCTGAGAACTGTATCATTATTTGTGCACTTTAATAAATTGGTTTCATTACAAGAATTATGTTTCACATTAAACGGTAAACATATTATAGAGCATAGAAATAAATCTTTGATATTTTAACCTTATTAAAGTTAAGTTAATCATAATATGTGTCTAAAGTACCATATTAAGTACTTGTTAGACTATAGTAGAATTTGTACATTTGCTATATGTTTTTTGGTATCAATTAATAATACATTATTTTATATGGATATTTTAAGTCTATGGTAATTTGAACTATTGAAAGTTTTAATACATTTTGTACACTTCTGAGAATCCAAGAATATTACTTTTAAAGGCCACGTGTGAGTTGGATGTAAAAACTATTTAATTTGAATCCTTTCTTTAAATGTTTAATAGCTATGTGATTTTTAATATGCATACATATAAGTTTTCCTTTCAAAATTTCTAGAGCTCTTGTACTAAAAGTATTATTTTTAAAAAAATAACTTAAATGACTTCAGTAATATATAATTTTGTAATAATATAGATATTGATTTTATCTGAAGTCAAATCTGAGAAATGCAATCTAACGAGCGGGCTGAAAAGTTCGTAAGCTGACACATAGATGGCGTTATTAGTATTATATCAATATGAATTTCATTTAGTCCTGAGTTTTGAGAGATACGTGTATAAATTTCACAGATGTTGGATAATTAGTTTGTGAAATATTGCATTTTGGGTGCAGGAACTTCTGTTAGTTTGAAAACAATGGATAATAAGGATACGCGTAATAAAGAATTGGTTTTTAGAAAAAAATATTGTTGGAGCCAAGACTTGGCTTGATAAACTGTATTCGAACTTTGCACCAGGAAAATGAACCGTTGAGAAGTGGTTTGGTAAGTTTAAACGATGAGAAATGAGCACCGGGGACGATGGACGCAGTGGAAGGGGATGTTACCGACGAAAACACCAAAAAAAGTCCACAAAATAATATTGGATGACCATAAAGTGAAGTTCATTGAGGTATATGAGACTCTGAAGGTATAAAAGGAACGTGTTGGATTTATCGTGAATGAATATTTAGGTATGCGAAAGATCTGTGCAAAGTGGGTGCCGCGCGAGCTTGCAGTCAACCAAAGCCAACAACGAATGGATGATTCTGAGCTGTGTTTGAAGCTGTTTAATAGTAATAAACCCGAATTTATGAGCTAATATGTGACAATGGATGGATCATGGCTCTAATACTTCACACCGGAGTCCAATCAATTGTCAGCCGAGTGGACTGCACGTGATGAACCAACTCCATGGCAAGACGAAACAGTCGTCTGAAAAGGTTATGGCATCAGTATTTTCGGATGGCATAGTATATTATTCATAGACTATCTTGAAAAAAGAAATCCCATCAACAGCAACTATTACATAGCTTAATTGGAGCGTTTGAAGGATGAAATCTCGGAAAAACCGCCCCATTTGTAGAAGAAAGTGTTATTTCATCAAGGCAATGGAGAAGGCATCAAGTCAGTGAAAAGGATGGCAAAATTATATGAACTGGACTTCAAATTGCTTCCGCATGCACCGTATTCTCCAGATTTGGCCTTCAGGGACTTTTTCCTGGTTTCAGACACCACCAGAATGCTCGCTGGAAAAAACATTAGCGCCGATGAAGAAGTAATCGCAGAAACTGAGGCCTATTTTGAGTTTAAAAACCATTCGTCCCATAAAAATGGTATCGAAATATTGTATGAACGCTATAATCGTTGTACCGCCCTTGAAGCCAAATTCATTGAATAATAAAATCAAATATTATCAAAAAAAATTTTTTTTCTATGTTTGCCAAGGATTTTTTCAGCCCAACAGTTAATGCTACTAAATTATAAACAAACAC
>CM063509.1:7857452-7872452 GCA_032207245.1 Pardosa pseudoannulata
GCTTCATATCAGAGTAAAAAATGCTGTCGTCTTTGAAAAGTTCGAAATCCTCCCCTTCCCCCTTTTCGAGCATTTAATTTCAAGCCCTGCGATTAAATTTATCACATAATAAATAGGTTAAAAATAAATTTTTTTTTCTAGAATTATGTTGTTATTCCATCTCATTTAATCATTTGTCATTTTAAACTATTTAAATATCGTCTGCATTATTTTCATACGTTTTATCACAGAACTTAGATATTAAGTAAATAATTTTGTTATATATTTCGCTTAAATAATAGATTAAGTACATATGCGATAATTTTTAATTAATCATCAATTACTTTTCAATAACATTTTTTTTCTAGCAATATGGCGTATTTCCTTTAACCATCTCATTTAATCATTTATTTTAGAATATTTAAATATCTTCTGCATTATTTCCATGCGTTTTATCAGTAAAATTAGATATTACTTCAATACTTTTATTGCTATTTAACTTAAATAATATATTTGGTACATATGTGATAAATTTATTGATTATTTTTGTTGAAAGATAATTCTCGACCAAAAAAAACCTCCGTTTTTTTTTAACTGCTTCATATTGTACTTTACAATTTTGGAAAATTAAAAATTTTACTAATCCCGTCATGTGAAGGTTATATGCTAGTTTAGAAATGAAAACTGTGAATGCGATTAAGTCTGAAAAGGTCAAATTGTGTGTAGCTCAAGGTCTGGTGGAGATTAAATATTTATAGTTATAGTACGTCAAAATGAGCGGGATAAATGAATTTTACTATTATACACACAATAAAATTATAAGAATTTATTACAATTTAATATTAAATTATTACAAATTATCGATCTGTGTCATATAAATGTTTAAAATGTAATCTCGAATGATACAAAAAGGAAATTTTACTAGAGTAGCTCTGGGAACATTACAACAGTATTTGAATCAAAATCCTCCGAGTACTCTGTAGAAATATTCCTGAATCTGAATCTAGCACAATAGCGTTATTTGTATTCATTGAGCAAACAGGTATTCCTTTTATTTGTTGACAGTTAGAGGGTAGGCGCTAAAAGACATGATTTGAAATTTATAGCAACGATGTCGAAATCGGCTGAGGATGTGAAGCATTAAATGTATGTTTCCTAGCAACTTTGTTTAAATGTTGTGTATATTTCATTATAAAATTAGTATGCAGATTCAGTTATAAAAATTAAAATCTATTGATTTAATTGCAGTAATTGTTTTATTCAAATACAGAGCTTAGCGGAAAAATATGTTCAGTAAGGTAAAGCATAGAAAACGTCATTGAGAATATATAGTTATAAATGCATTAATATTGTTGCAAAATTCTAGCGTAAAGTTCGTTGATTCATTAGATTTTGGCTAAGATAAAAACTGTAACAATTTATTAACACGCCAAATGAATCCCAATTACAACGGATGGCGATAAAACTTGGCAGCCTTTTGGCGAACTTTTTCAGAGCATTACGGAGAGCATTAACACAGGTCCTACTTTCATCAGATCTGAGCGAGGATTGCCCTGTTATCAAGGTCAAGGTAAATGGTTTTTACGGAGTACCTAATCAGAACTCACGACTTTTTTAAAAAGCTTTCAGGTTTCTGGAAATTTCCACAACCTTCTATAAAATCCAGATAAAAGAGGTCGGCAACAAATGTCACCAAGGTACCAAATTTGGCGATATATCGCCAAATTTTGAGCCAATAATGAGTCTCCCAAAACTTCGCCAAGGAGCCAATACCTCTCCAGTTTGGCGATATACCATACAATATACATGTTTACCACATTCTTAACAATATTATTGTTTAATTCTTTTAAAATATTTATTTATTCTGATCTTTAATTATTTTATGTTAATAAAATTGAAAAGATATTTTTAACTTTTGATAAATTTAATGAGACAATTATAACTAATTAAAAAATAAATAAGACATTTTTCTACATACTGAATTTTTATATCTATACCATTTTATATCTATACCATTTTATATCTACAAAATTGTATAGATAATTCTACAGATATGAGTTAAATTTAGTTACACCAGTTTTATTAAAATTTTAAACCAGTTTTTTAATCTCAGGGAGTTGTCATTTGTGAAATTATTTAACTTTTATATCATATTTATAATATTTTTATTTATAAATTTATTTTTACATTTTAAATGATCTCGTAAAAATTTATTCTGTTACTTGTCAAAATATCTTGGAAATATAAAATATTGGTATTAATAAATTTAGAAACTAATTGTTATATATATATCATCATTTTAATATAATAACATATTTTAATTTAAAATAAATATAGCCTTCATTTGGGAACTTTAAATATTCAGAGAGCACCACACAGTGTGAGAAGCAGCTAAGAGTAACTTAAAAAACTTCAAAAAAAAAAAGAAAAGAAAAAGAAGAAAAACTATATTGCATATTATATTCTTAATCCCAAAACATCTCTAGACACAGTAATAAGACTGTATTTAAAAAATTTCCATGTTAAATTTGTGAGAAATTCCAATATGTGTTATAAAATTGTTCACTTGTTTAGCCTCCAAAATCACATTGAAATTTTCCTAGAGTCATTCTCAGGACAAGACCACAGTATTTGCATTACATTTGTCTGAGTACCCTCTAAAAATCTTTCCTGAATCTAAATATAGCAAAATAGCTCTATTTGTATTCCTTGAGCAAACATATATTCCTTTTTTTTGCGTTGACGTTATAGTAACTTAAAGACATAATATACTATTGTTGCGCACTTAATCTTTCGTGTAAGAGACGTATGTTTCTAAGCGACTTTGTTTAAAAGTTATGTAAATTTGATAAAAAATTATTATAAAAGATTCAGCTGACAAATAAAAGCCCATTGATTTCATTGAACTGCAATAACTTTTTAGAATTAAAAACGTAACTTAGAGGTCAAATCAGTAAGATAATTCATAGTAACTAGGCATTTAAATTATTTTTTCTCAATACATTAAGATATTTTCTTTATTCTTACAATGTATGTAATTAAATTGACCTTTAATTATTTGATATTCATAAAATTAAAATATATATATAACTTTTAATTATTTTAACAGACTAATTATAAATAATTAAAAGAAATAAGAATTTTTTTCTAAATACTTACTTTTTGTGTAATTCAATTTTAATACCTAAAAAAATGATTTTAGTTACAACATGTTTCATTCAATTTTTAAACGAATTTTTTATTTCAAATTTCTAGTGACGTTACCTTAAAAAAAAGTATTTAACATTTAAGTAACTTGTATAATAATTTTATTTATAGATATATTCTCGTAGACACTTATTCTGATTTTTTTTTTAAACTTCATGAAATTTTAAAAATTTGACTTAAATTAATATAAAACTGTTTACTTACATCTATAACTTAACATAATTTAAAAACTCAATTTCATTCAATATATAATAATAGCCAAAGTTATCGGTCCTTTATATAGTTTGTGTTGCTGTAAGAGTACGCTCAGTGTGATAGCAAATTTTTCAATTTTCGAAACAAGCACTTATTTTATTATATAAAAAAAAGTTCTTATTTTCCAGAAACAAAGTAAATATATGAAAATAATTAACTAGATTCAGACAACAAATGCTAAAATTTCCAAGTAGTTTCCATAATAAGAAAAAGAGTTATGATAAATCGAAAAATAAAAAAAAAATTCTTCA
Source organism: Pardosa pseudoannulata (assembly GCA_032207245.1). NCBI lineage: Eukaryota > Metazoa > Arthropoda > Arachnida > Araneae > Lycosidae > Pardosa > Pardosa pseudoannulata. Next base: position 7,861,145 of record CM063509.1, read on the forward strand.
TTTTGAATTTGCATAAAGGTGATATGCTCCCTTAATTTAATATGTAATTGATTAATTACATTTATAATTTAACATAATATAAAAAAAAACAATTTCATTCCCTATATAATAATAGCCTAAGTTGTACGTCTGTCTGTCCTCGAATTTTGGAAGCGATTGAACATGGAATGGATAGAAACATCCATACTGGAATCTTGATGAGTTAGGATTACCAAAATTCAAAGCGATTAAAAGTTCGAACGAATAACTTTTAGTCAGCATAACTGTATTAGATATCATATTGGAAATGGTTCCCCACACGGTCGTTCCAATAGTTGGGGATTGACCATGCATTCTTCGATCGCGTTCGTATCTTATGTTTGAAACAGTCTTTTATCAGTAAACCGGAATGACTTGTAATCGGGATATTCAATGTCAAAAATTTCTTTTATTCAATCATTGTACATTGAACTATAAGTGACATTCAAACCTATCCATCGCTGATCGCTATATCACTGATCTAGCTCTCTCACTGTTTGGGATGTAACTGCACCCTTCGCTATTTGACATCCCTTTCCGAGTATCGCTGTTGAATTTCGGCAAACTTCGGAAGATTTTCCCCGAACCCACATCTTTAAACCAATTCCGTACTGGTCAACTATCTTTCTAAATGAATTAAATGTGCTTCTAAACTGTATTCAAAGAAACAGGAGACTTTAGATGAGACGGAAATTAAACAAATTATTGAGAGTGTACCAGATAAGTATCGGCCAAAAAACAACCCATTTTTTTTACTTGCCTCATAGGCTACTTTATAAGTCTGGAAAATTAAAAATTTTACTCATCCCGTCATATGACGGGCTGTATGCTTGTTTAAAATAAATATAACTTTCATTTGATTTGGTTTAGAGCGCTACGGTCTACTGTTTTGCACACGACGGCTAATGAGACCGGGACCTACAGTTTAAAGCCGATTCCGAATTGCTACAAACATCCATGTCAGCAGCGGGATTCAAACCCACGAATTCCGGTTTCGAAGAGTAGCGCTCTACCATTCGGCCATCTAACTTTCATAAGGGAACTTTTATTATTTAGATATCACGCTATGTGCAAAGCAAATACAAGTAACTTTAAAGATTTTAAAAACCTATACTATGTATTATCTTTTTAACCACATATAGCTTCAAAATAGCTGATAATAGAATATTTTAAAAAATTTCAATATTAATGTAGTTCAATATTTCAGTATATATTGTACAAGTGTTTAAATGGAATTTCTCTTGTTGCAACAACCTCCGAAATCATACTGAAATTTTTTTAGAGTCATTCTAAGGACAGGACAACAGTATTTGCATTACAATTGTCCGATTACACACCAGAAATCTTTCCTGAATCTAAATCTAGTACAACAGCGTTATTTGTATTCCGTGAGCAAACATGCATTCTTTTTTAGCGTTGACGTAATAGGCACTTCAAGACATAATATACTATTGATAAACATCGGTTGTGGAATTAAACAGTCTCACAAAAGACGTATGTTTCTATGCGACATTGTTTAAAAATTATGTTTATTTGGTTAAAAATTATTTTACAAGATTCAACTGAAAAATAAAAGTCCATTGATTTCATTGAAGTACAATACTTCTATAGTTCTGAAAACGTAACTTAGAGGAAAAATCAGAAAAATAATACACAGGAACTAAAAATTAAAAAAAAATTCTAGATACATTAACATATTATTATATTTTCTCTATTCTTACTATGTCTGTATTCAATCTCACCTTTAGTTATTTAATATTCATTAAATAATATATATATGTAATGTCGTGATCTGGAGTTAAGACGAATGGAAAACAGTCTTCTTGATAATAATAATTTTATTAACTCATAGTTCTATGTAAGAGCAACTTGCACCATTTTCATTGTTCGCGGCTGAACTAAGCGTGGAATAGGTGTTCACATTTCCATGTCCACGAGCTGACTGATCTTATCTGTTTGCAAGTTCATCAAATAGTTTAAAAATGTTTCCGCCTGACCAGATTATCCCAAAAGCTTACGCGAGCGTGGGTCTTTTTCATTTATTTTATTCTTATAAAACAGTTCGCTTTTTAAAATCGCTTGTAACTCACGTAACTTACAACTACCCGTTTTTTAGGCATGACATATATGTATAAATTTTAATTATTTAAATGAGGAAATTATAAATAACTAAAAGAAATATATAACACATTTTTCTAAATACTCAATATTTCTGTTCAATTTTAATGTCTCGAACTTAAAGTTGAATTTAGTCGACCATTTTTTATGCAAGTTTTAAATGGAAATCTTTTTTATCTGTAATGACGTTATCATTTAAAAATGTATTTAACATTTAAATCATTTGTATAATATTTTTATTGCTAGATAATTTCCATTAATAACTCATTCTGTTACTTTTTTAAAATCTCTTAAAATTATTCAAAATAACTTAAATAAATATAGAACTTATTGCTTACATGTAACATTTAATATATTCTAAAATTCCATTTTCATTTAAAATAAATATATCCTTTATCTGGAAAGTTCTATTACTCAGACCGCAAGCTATGTGCAAAGCAGATACACATAAGTTAAAAAATAAACTTTTAAAAAACTGTATTTTATATTATATTTTTAACCATATAAATATTCCAAAATGCTGATAATATATTTCAGTATTAAAGTAATGCAAAATTTTATTGTGTTGTACAGGTGTTTAAATGGTGTGAATCTCTCTTGTTCCAACAATCTCCGAAATCGTACTGAAATTTTCTTAGAGTCATTCTGAGGACAGCACAACAGTATTTGCATTACAATTGTCCGATTACTCTAAGGAAATCTTTCCTGAATCTAAATCTAGTACAATAGCGTTATTTGTATTCCGTGAACAAACATGTATTCCTTTTATGTATTGACAGAAAGGGTGTTGGTGCTGTAGAATAAAATACACTTGAAGTCATGATATGCAATTGATAGGCAACTGTGACTTAATTCGACAAAGCCACGGATGTATAAATGTGTGTTTCTCAGAAACTTTGTTCAAAAGTTATTTAATTTAAGATATAAATTTAATACGAGATTCAGTTGAAAAAAGAAAAATTCAATAATTAATTTGTAGAGAATTCAACTATTTTAGAGAGAATACTAAACTTGAATGAAAAATCCGTGTGCTAAAAAATACGAAATAGACCTATGAAATATACTTCAAACGAATTTTCATCTATTTCTACAAAAATCTATATTTATGTTTTTTATTACTCAGTTTGATTATTTGGTGTTATTAAAATATTAAGTATTTCCAACTTTTAATTATATTAATAAGTAAATTATAATTAGGTAAAAGAATAAAAACAGTTTTCTAAACACTTAAAGTTTGTGTTCAAAATTCATGTTTCGAACATAAAGTTGAATTTAGTTGAACCCTTTTTTATGCAAGTTTTAAATGACAATAATTTTTTTTATCTCTAATGGCGTTATCATTTAAAAATGTATTTAACATTTAAATCAGTTTAATAATATTTTTATTTACAGATAATTTCTATTGAAAACTTATTCTGTTATTTCCTTAAAATCTCTTAAAATTATAGAAAAGTAACTTAAATAAATATAGAACTTATTGCATACATGTATCATTTAGTATAATCTAGAAACTCAATTTCATTTAAAATAAATATAACTATCATATGGGAACTTTTTTCAGACAACCTTTTCAGACCGCACGCTGAGTACAAAACAGATACACATAACATAAAAAAATGAATTATATATTATATTTTTAACCATATGAATATTGAAAAACGCTGATAACATATTTCAGTATTAAAGTAATGAAAAATTTTATTGTGTTGTACAGGTATTTAAATAGTGTGAATCTCTCTTGTTACAACAGCCTCTCAAACCATACTGAAATTTTCCTAGAGCCATTCTAAGGACAGGACAACGGTATTTGCATTACAATTGTCCGATTACTCTAAGGAAATCATTCCTGAATCTAAATCTAGTGCAATGGCGTTATTTTTATTACTTGTGCAAACATGCATTCCTCTTTTACGTTGACATTATAGGCACTTCAAGACATAATATACTATTGATAAACATTGTTTGTGAAACTAAGCTGTCACGCAAAAGACATGTTTCTATGCGACTTTGTTTAAAATTTATGTATATTTGGTTAAAAATTATTATACAAGATTCAGCTGAAAAATAAAAGTCCATTGATTTAATGAAAGTACAATACTTCTACAGATCTAAAAACTTAACTTAGAGGAAAAATCAGTAAAATATTTCAGAGGAACTAAAGATTTAAAAAATATTCTAGATTCATTAACATGATATTATTATATTTTATCTATTCTTACTATGTCTGTATTTAATCTGACCTTTATTTATTTGATATTCATTAAATTATATATATATATATATATATATATATATATATATATATGTGTGTGTGTGTGTGTGTGTGAGAGAGAGAGAGAGATGTCGTAATCCAAAGTAAAGGCGAATGGAAAACAGTCTATATAATAATAAGTTTTATTAACTCATCGTTCTTAAGGAAAACAACATGCGCCATTTTCATTGTTCGTGGCGCAGCTATGCTTGAAGGTGTAGACCGCTCCATGTCCACTCGCCAAATCAAACTAAACTGTTTGCAAGCTCATCAAATGCCTCAAAAATTCTTCCGCCTGACCGGATAATCCCAAAAGCTTACGCAAACGTGGATCTTTTTCATTTATTTTATTATTTTAAAAGAATTCAATTGTTAAAATCGTTTTTAACTCACGTAATTTCCAACTACCCCTTTTTTAGACCTGACATATATATATATATATATATATATATATATATATATATATATATATATATATATATATACATATATATAACTTTTATTATTTAAATGAGGAAATTATAAATATCTAAAAGAAATAAATAAGACATTTTTCTAAATACTCAATTTTTCTGTTCAATTTTAATGTCTCGAACATAAAGTTGAATTTAGTTACACCCTTTTTTATGCAAGTTGTAAATGGTATTTAACATTTAAATCACTTTAATAATTTTTTTATTTGTAGATACTTTCTATTAATAACTCATTCTGTTATTTCTTTAAAATCTCTTAAAATAATTAAAATAACTTAAATAAATATAGAACTTATTGCTTACATATATCATTTAATATAATCTAAAAATCCAATTTCATTTAAAATAAATATAACTATCAAATGGGAATTTTATTATTCAGACCGCAAGCTGTGTGCAAAGCAGATACACATAACTGAAAAAACCTTTAAAAACTATACTATATATTTTTAACCATATGAATATTGAAAAACGCTGATAACATATTTCAGTATTAAAGTAATGAAAAATTTTATTGTACAAGTGTTTAAATGGTGTGAATTTCTCTTGTTATAACAACATCTGAAACCATACTGAAATTTTCCTAGAGTCATTCTGAAGACTGGACAACAGTATTTGCATTAGAATTGTCCGATTACTCTAAGGAAATCTTTCCTGAATCTAAATATAGTACAATAGAGTTATTTGTATTCCGTGAGCAAACATGTATTCTTTTTATGTATTGACAGAAAGAGTGTTGGAGCTATCGAATAAAATACTCTTGAAGTCATAATATGCAATTGATAGGCAACTGTGACGTACTTCAACGAAGTTACACATATATAAATGTGTGTTTCTCAGAAACTTTGTTCAAAAGTTATGTAATTTTAGATATAAATTTAGCATAAAAGATTCAGTTGAAAAAAGAAAAATCCAATAATTAATTTGATTCAAAATTGAACTATTTTAGAGAGAATACTAAACCTGAAAGAAATATCCTTATCATGAAGAATATAAAATAGTCATATGAAGTACACTTAGAATGAAATTTCGTCTATTCCTACAAAATCTATATTCATGTTTATTATTACTGAGCTTGATTATTTGGTGTTTTTAAAATATTAAGTATTTCCAACATTTAATTATATTAATAAGTAAATTATTATTAGATAAAAGAATAAACAAAACAGTTTTCTAAATACTTAAGTTTTCTGTTCAATTTTAATGTTTCGAACATAAGTTGAATTTAGTTGCACCTTTTTTATGCAAGTTTTAAATGACAATCCTTTTTTTTATCTCTAGTGACTTTACCATTTAAATCACTTTAATAATATTTTTATTTGTAGATAATTTCTATTAATAACTCATTCTGTTATTTCTTTAAAATCTCTTAAAATTATAAAAAATAACAAATAAATATAGAACTTATTGCTTACATGTATCATTTAATATAATCTAGAAAATCAATTTCATTTAAAATAAATATAAACTTCATCTGGGAACTTTTATTACTCAGACCGCATGCTGTGTGCAAAGCAGATACACATACCTTAAAAAACATTAAAAAAATTTATTATATATTATATTTTTAACCATATAAATATTCAAAAACGCTGATAACATATTTTAGTATTAAAGTAATACAAAATTTAATGTGTTGTACAGGTGTTTAAATGGTGTGAATTTCTCTTGTTACAACCACCTCTCAAACCATACTGAAATTTTCCTAGAGTCATTCTGAAGACAGGACAACAGTATTTGCATTACAATTGTCCGATTACTCTAAGGAAATCTTTCCTGAATCTAAATCTAGTACAATAGCGTTATTTCTATTCGGTGAGCAAACATGTATTCCTTTTATGTATTGACAGAAAGGGTGTTGGTGCTGTAGAATAAAATACTCTTGAAGTCATGATATGCAATTGATAAGCAACTGTGACGTAATTCGACAAAGCCACGGATGTATAAATGTGTGTTTCTCAGAAACTTTGTTCAAAAGTTCTGTAATTTAAGATATAAATTTAATACGAGATTCAGTTGAAAAAAAGAAAAATTCAATAATTAATTTGATATAGAATTGAACTATTTTAGAGAGAATACTAAATTTGAAAGAAAAATCTGTATGATGAAAAATACGAAATAGACGCATGAAGTATACTTCGAACGAATTTTCATCTATTTCTACAAATTCTGTATTTATGTTAATTATTACTGTGTTTGATTATTTGGTGTTATTGAAATATTAAATATTTTTAGCTTATAATTATATTAATAAGTAAATTATTATTAGGTAACGGAATAAATAAGACTATATTCTAAATACTTAATTTTTGTGACCATTCTTAATTTTTGTGTTCAATTTTAAGGTTTCGAACATAAAGTTGAATTTAGTTTAACCCTTTTTTTTGCAAGTTTTAAATACATTTTTTAATGTCTTATGATGTTATCATTTAAAAATGTATTTAACATTCAAATCATTTGTATAATATTTTTATTTGTAGATAATTTCTTCTAATAACTCATACCGTTATTTCTTTAAAATCTCTTAACATTACAAAAAATAATTTAAATAAATATAAAATTTATTGCTTACATGTATCATTTAATATATTCTGAAAATCCAATTTCATTTAAAATAAATATAACATTCATCTGGGAACTTTTATTATTCAGACGCACCCTGTGAGCAAAGCAAATACAAGTAACTTTAAAGACTTTTAAAAAAACTATACTGTATATTATATTTTTTAACCACATAAATATTCAAAAACGCTGATAATATATTTTTAAAAATTTCAATATTAAAGCAGAGCAAAAGTACAAGTGTTTAAACGTAATCTCTCTTGTTACAACAACCTCCGAATTCGTAATGAAATTTTCTTAGCGTCATTCTGAGGGCAGGACAACAGTATTTGCATTAGAATTGTCCGATTACTCTAAGGAAATCTTTCCTGAATCTAAATCTAGTACAATAGCGTTATTTGTATTCGGTGAGCTAACATGTATTCCTTTTATGTATTGACAGAAAGGGTGTTGGTGTTATAGAATAAAATAATTTGGAAGTCATGATATGCAATTGATAGGCAACTGTGACGTCATTCGACGAAGCTACGGATATATAAATGCGTGTTTCTCAGAAACTTTGTTCAAAAGTTATGTAATTTTAGATATAAATTTAGTTTAAGAGATACAGTTGGAAAAAGAAAAATTATTAATTTGATAGAGAATTCAACTATTTTAGAGAGAATACTAAACTTGAATGAAAAATCCGTGTGCTAAAAAATACGAAATAGACGTATGAAATATACTTCAAACGAATTTTCATCTATTTCTACAAAAATCTATATTTATGTTTTTTATTACTCTGTTTGATTATTTGGTGTTATTAAAATATTAAGTATTTACAACTTTTAATTATATTAATAATTAAATTATAATCAGGTAAAAGAATAAAAACAGTTTTCTAAATACTTAAATTTTGTGTTCAAAATTCATGTTTCGAACATAAAGTTGAATTTAGTTGAACCCTTTTTTATGCAAGTTTTAAATAACAATAATTTTTTTTTATCTCTAATGGCGTTATCATTTAAAAATGTATTTAACATTTAAATCACTTTAATAATATTTTTATTTACAGATAATTTCTATTGAAAACTTATTCTGTTATTTCCTTAAAATCTCTTAAAATTATAGAAAAGTAACTTAAATAAATATAGAACTTATTGCATACATGTATCATTTAATATAATCTAGAAACTCAATTTCATTTAAAATAAATATAACTATCATATGGGAACTTTTTTCAGACAACCTTTTCAGACCGCACGCTGAGTGCAAAACAGATACACATAACATAAAAAACTGAATTATATATTATATTTTTAACCCTATAAATATTCAAAAACGCTGATAACATATTTCAGTATTAAAGTAATACAAAATTTAATGTGTTGTACAGGTGTTTAAATGGTGTGAATTTCTCTTGTTACAACAACCTCTCAAACCATACTGAAATTTTCCTAGAGTCATTCTGAAGACTGGACAACAGTATTTGCATTAGAATTGTCCGATTACTCTAAGGAAATCTTTCCTGAATCTAAATCTAGTACAATAGCGTTATTTGTATTCCGTGAGCAAACATGCATTCCTTTTATGCATTGACAGAAAGGGTGTTGGTGCTGTAGAATAAAATACTCTTGAAGTCATGATATGCAATTGATAGGCAACTGTGACGTAATTCGACAAAGCCACGGATGTATAAATGTGTGTTTCTCAGAAACTTTGTTCAAAAGTTATGTAATTTAAGATATAAATTTAATACGAGATTCAGTTGAAAAAAAGAAAATTCAATAATTAATTTGATACAGAATTGAACTATTTTAGAGAGAATACTAAATTTGAATGAAAAATTTGTATGATGAAAAATACGAAATAGACACCTGAGATATACTTCGAACGAATTTTCATCTATTTCTACAAATTCTGTATTTATGTTAATTATTACTGTGTTTGATTATTTAGTGTTATTGAAATATTAAATATTTTTGCTTATAATTATATTAATAAGTAAATTATTATTAGGTAACGGAATAAATAAGACAGTTTTCTAAATACTTAATTTTTGTGACCATTCTTAATTTTTGTGTTCAATTTTAAGGTTTCGAACATAAAGTTAAATTTATTTGAACCCTTGTTTTGCAAGTTTTAAATGACATTTTTTAATGCCTTATGACGTTATCATTTAAAAATGTATTTAACATTCAAATCATTTGTATAATATTTTTTTTGTAGATAATTTCTTCTAATAACTCAGTTCGTTATTTCTTTAAAATCTCTTAACATTACAAAAAATAATTTAAATAAATATAAAACTTATTGCTTACATGTATCATTTAATATATACTAAAAATCCAATTTCATTTAAAATAAATATAACATTCATCTGGGAACTTTATTATTCAGACGCACCCTGTGTGCAAAGCAAATACAAGTAACTTTAAATACTTTTAAAAAACTATACTTTATATTATATTTTTAACCACATAAATATTCAAAAACGCTGATAATATATTTTTAAAAATTTCAATATTAAAGTAGTGCAAAAGTGTGTTTAAACGGAATCTTACTTGTTACAACAACCTCCGAAATAGTACTGAAATTTTCTTAGAGTCATTCTGCGGGCAGGACAACAGTATTTGCATTAGAATTGTCCGATTACTCTAAGGAAATCTTTCCTGAATCTAAATCTAGTACAATAGCGTTATTTGTATTCCGTGAGCAAACATGTATTCCTTTTATGCATTGACAGAAAGGGTGTTGGTGCTGTAGAATAAAATACTCTTGAAGTCATGATATGCAATTCATAGGCAACTGTGACGTCATTCGACGAAGCTAAGGAAATATAAATGTGTGTTTCTCAGAACCTTTGTTCAAAAGTTATGTAATTTTCGATATAAATTTAGTATATGAGATTCAGTTCAAAAAAGAAAAATTCAGTAATTAATTTGATAAAGAGTTCAACTATTTTATAGAGAATACTAAACTTGAAAAAAAAAATCAGTATGCTGAAGAATATAAAATAGCCATATGAAGTATACTTCGAACGAATTTTCCTGTATTCCTACAAAATTTATATTTATGTTTATTATTAGAGCTTGATTATTTGGTGTTATTAAATATATTAAATATTTCCAGCTTATAATTATATTAATAAATAAATTATTATTAAGTAAAGTAATAAATAAAACAGTTTTCTAAATACTTAATTTTTGTACCTGTATATTATTTAGATTTCAAAATTAAAGTTGAATTATATTGCACATTTCATATTCTACTAGCATATAGCCCGTCATATGACGGGATTAGTAAAATTTTTAATTTTTCAAAATTGAAAACTACACTTTGAGGCAGGTAAAAAAAATGGTTTCTTTTTTGGCTCAAAATTATCTGGTAAAAACTCAATAATTTGTTTATCTTCACACCCCTCTAATGTCTCCCAATACTGTGAATGCAGTTTAAATTAAATTGATTTCATTTAGTCAAACCGTGTGGTTATGTATAAAAAAAAAACACACAAACGAACAAACTTCTTAATTTTCAAAGATATATTTAAGTTATATATCGCTAGATATTTATTAGTCCATGAAATAGTCTGGTACACTTTTATGAAAGGAGTTTGTTGTTAATAAAATTTTCTTTGAAACAAAAAATAATCTATGATTCAATTTAAAATTATCACATATGTGCACAATCTATTATTTATGCCAAATATGAAAGAAAAGTATTTATGTCATATTTAAGTCCAGTGATAAAACGTACAGAAATAATGCAGACGATATTTAAATAATTGAAAATAAGAAAGAATTAAACTATATGGTAAAAGAAATGAAGTCATAATGCTCGAAAAAATTTATTTTTACTTATTTATTATGTGATAAACTTAATAGTCTGCTCTTTACCGGGGCAAATA
>CM063509.1:7877452-7969952 GCA_032207245.1 Pardosa pseudoannulata
AAATTTACTAAATTAGTATTAAAATTTACAAATTATCTTTAAATTCTGTAAACGTCAGTTCGATTTTGTAAATCACTATTTGCATGACATCTTCAACAAAGCAGCATGTACAACGAAAAATTTATTTCCACCGTTTATAATAGTTTAAAACTATAATTCATTATTTCAAACCACTGAAATATCTGTATAGATTTCTGTTTTCTTAACATTTTTTATCCTTAATGTCGTGTAGCCCTCGTATATTCAGGCATTAACCTGTGATCAAATGTATATATATATATATATATATATATATATATATATATATATATATATATATACATATAAAAAATACACACACACACACACACACACACACATATATATATATATATATATATATATATATATATATATATATATATATATATATATATATATATATAGTGGTAATTATTTTTATTGCGTTGTGTAAAAGTATTTTCGTACTAAATTTTAACCACAGGTTCTGAGAAACTACAGACATGAAATACGAAAATCAACTAAAATCTAAATTAAAAAGCATCTGAAACCAGCTTAAAATGAAAAAAAGTAAATTTATTATAATTATATATAAACATCTATGTACATTCAAACTGATTCTATCTGCATAAAATATGCTTTATCAACACCTTCAAAATTAGGTAACAAACTAAACTAATTCTGACAATACTTAAGTAATTATGTAAATATAAGAGAGAGGACCTCATCTCAATTTCAAAATGTATGTAAAAGGGGATATCTTTGGAAGTAAAAATGGTGTGCCCGGAACACTGCTGGTTGATGGCTGATCAGGATTGGATATGTATGGATCTTCCGTCGGTCTGGTCAGGGGCTTCCTTCTGAGTGTTTGGGGTCAGGCCGTATTATTTGATACAGGAACGCCTTTCGTCGGACTTCACTGGACTCTCGAACACGTTCCGTCGGACTACTCTCCTCGTCTGGACTACTGATCACCTTCCGGACTTATCTAGTCGACTCGAATCCCGAACCTCTTCTCTTTTTTTTTACATTTTTCTTATTTTATTAATTTTATCCTTGTCTCCTCTTCCTTCTTATCGTCCAATCGGGTTAGTTCTAAGAATCTAATTGGTCTGCTTAAACCCCGCCTTGAGATCGCCAACGTGGAAAACCTTATCCCTTCTAATTGGGCACTGTCCCTTAGGGACTCATAAATACTCCACAAAGGTACATTCTTATTTAATGTCAAGTACGGAGACGGGATTCTAATCTGGGACTGGGATCAGAACCCCGCCCGAGACCACCGTACAAGACAACAATATCCGTAGAATATAATTTTATGGTCCTCTGTCTTTTACAAAGATGTGATGAGGTCAGATTTAGATCCCGAGCATTTTACTTCTTGTATGAATGAATCAATTATATTACTGATCTAAATCGCCTCATCACACTTAATTTATAAAAATATTCCTAATAGATTAAATTACAAAATGCCAAATACTTACAATTTTGTTAACTGTTATCAAATATTATCAAATATATAATGAATAATCAACACAAAACTTTTACATTATGTTCTTTTGTTTTAAACAAGTAAAGCTATATTCAAAGACTTTTAATTTCAACGTTGTGTAAGTACACATAATTTACAAATATGTTTTATATTCTTTACAGTTTGCTATTCTAATTTTATTTATTTGGTATCTCTTTAAATTATTTTTTGTTCTTAAGTATAATTTTTCATTCAGATATTAGGGGTGGAAAGAAATTAAATACTTTTTTAAATTGTTACTTTTTAAATAACTTTTATGAAATTTTACTGAAACGAAATATTTTAATGTAAATATTTGGCAAGACTAACAGTTAAAAATATTCATACTTTCTTATATTTTACGACATCAGTTTATCTTAAAACATCTGCATTTAAAAGAAAATTTTAATTTACAACCTAATATAATTTTAGTTTAATATAATTTTAATCTAATATAATTTTTTATTACAATATTAGGGGTGGAAAGAAATTAAATCCTTTTTTAAATTGTTACTTTTTAAATTATTTTTATGAAATTTTACTGAAAACTAAATGTTTTAATGTAAATATTTGCTAAGACTAACCACTAAAAATATTCAGACTTTTTATATCTTACAATATCAATTTATTTTAAAACAGCTGTATTTAAAAAAAATTTATTTCACAACATAATATAATTTTAATCTAATACAATTTTCCATTACAATATTAGGGGGGGAAAATTAAATCTTTCTTTAAATTGTTACTTTTTAAATTACTTTTATGAAATTTTACTAAGCACTAAATCTTTCAATGTAAATATTTGGCAAGACTAACAGTTAAAAAACATTCATAGTGTTTTTAATATCTTACAACATCATTTTATCTTAAAACATCTGTATTTAAAGGAAAATTTTCTTTCACAACCTAATATAATTTTATTTTAATATAATTTTAATCTAAATATAATTTTCCATTACAAAATTAGGGTTGGAAAGAAATTAAATCCTTTTTTAAATTGTTACTTTTTAAATTAATATTATGAAATTTTATTGAAAACTAAATCTTTTAATGTAAATATTTGGCAAGAATAACCGCTAAAAATATTCATACTTTTTTATATCTTACAACAGCAATTTATCTTAAAAAAGTTGCATTTAAAGGAGATGTTTATTTCACAACCTAATATAATTTTTGTTTAATACAATTTTAATCCAATACAATTTTTCATTACAATGTTTGGGGTGGAAAAAATTAAGTCCTTTTTTAAATTGTTACTTTTTAAATTACTTTTATGAAATTTTACTGAAAACTAAATCTTTTAATTTAAATATTTGGCAAGACTAAAGACTAACCGTCAAAACATTTTTATACTTTTTTTAATATCTTACATCAATTTTTTCTTAAAACGTCTGTTTTGAAAGGAAAGTTTTATTTCACAACCTTTAGCAATATAAACAATAGCAATAGTATAAATGAAATGGCAAAAAGTTTGTTACACAATTTCATCAGAATATTCCAAAATTCATTTAGTGAAGGAGAAACAAAAATGACATATGTATTCAATAATAAACAGTGATTTTATTTCCACGAGGGCACATGAAATCTTTTAATATATAAGTTATTTCCACTTATTTTTATTTTCTTTTAAGTTTTCAAAGGGCAAATACATTTAAACCATTTTAGGTTTTTAAATGAATTTTCAAATATATGTAAAAATATTCTTTAGTATTTTTGAAAATATTTTTAAATTCAAAATTCACACAAATGTAAAATAATTGAAAAAGTTAGTTTATATAATTTAGTTTATTAATTATTCTAGAATGAGTGTGGGATAAACAAAAAACTAACGGAATAATGATTTAAATATAATTGTTGAGTTCAAACTTTTTTAACTCGGGAGGAAAAGAAATATATATATATATATATATATATATATATAATATATATATATATATATATATATATATATATATATATATATATATATATATATATATATATATATATATATATATATATGTATATATATATATATATATATATATATATATATATATATGTATATATATATATATATATATTTAAATATATGTATATGTATGTATGTGTAGATATATATATATATATATATATATATATATATATATTATATATGTATACATAGGTATAAATATATATATATATATATATATATATAATACACCTAAAATAATCCTCCAAGAGAATTTTAGTCCCTATTATTTTTAATTCGTCAGGCTTAATGAGCAATGTGAAGACTAATTAACGTACAGTCGTCCCTCTATTATAAAACAAAAACAGCAAGTCCAACGTGGAACTTGTTTCTCCAACAAGAGCAGAGTAATTAATAATACATGAAAACACTTTCCAATTACAAAGTCGGCCCAACAGCGAGAGATGAGACGAACTCTTTCCCAAGAAAGAGAGGCTCAGTTTAAGTTATTAAAGACCAGAACGGTACTTAGATGATTAGAAAAGTGAACCATTTCATTGAGACAGCTGGGAATTTGAGAGAGTGCACAAGAAATTAGCATTTTTTTTTCAGAGTTAAATTTGGGAAACGGGTAGAAATAATTAAATTCGAGAACACTGTTTAATTCTGAGATTTTCCGACTGGGAAAATAAATATGAAAAATATAGTGCCGACTATATGACAAACGAAATGATTACGCATTTAAAATCAATATAGTTATAGCATGAAATACTTCACAAAATAATTAAAACGTAATGCAGTTTTAATTTGTTTAATTAGATGTAAACGGTTACTTCGGGGACAGGTGTCCATAATGTTTGGCTCTTAAGTGTAAATGTTCTGTTCGTTTTAAAAAAAAAATTTTGCTGGTATTTGGCTGAGAAACGTTGTACCCGACCCCAAAAGCTCGTCACTCGTTCTCGTGTAACTACAAGTAGTGCGGGTCAAATCTCATTAACTTTCGTAACAAATAATAGTTTTGTAAAATGATTAGACATTGTTAATATAAATACATTAATTTTATTATAATTTCGTTAAAAAGAGACTACTTGTAAATAACATTTGAAATTTTGTTAACTGTTATCAAATATTATCAAATATATAATGAATAATCAACACAAAACTTTTACATTATGTTCTTTTGTTTTAAACAAGTAAAGCTATATTCAAAGGCTTTTAATTTCAACGTTGTGTAAGTACACATAATTTACAAATATGTTTTATATTCTTTACAGTTTGCTATTCTAATTTATTTATTTGGTACCTCTTTTAGCGAATGTAAAATATTTTTGATCTTAAGTCTAATATAATTTTCAATTACAATATTAGGGGTAGAAAAATTTAAATCCTCTTTTAAATTATTACTTTTTAAATTACTTTTATGAAATTTTACTGAAAACTAAATCTTTCAATGTAAATATTTGTCAAGACTAACCGTTAAAAAACATTCATACATTTTTTAATATCTTACAACTTCAGTTTATCTTAAAACAGTTGTATTTAAATGAAAATTTTATTTCACAATCTAATATAATTTTAGCTTAATATAATTTTAGTCTAATATAATTTTCCATTACAATATTAGGGGTGGAAAAAAATTAAATCCTTTTTTAAATTGTTACTTTTTAAATTACTTTTATGTAATTTTACTGAAAACTAAATATTTTAATGTAAATATTTCGAGAGACAAACCGTTAAAAAACATACGTTTTTAATATCTTACAACATCAGTTTATCTTAAAACATCTGTATTGAAAGGAAAATTTTATTTCACAACCTTAGCAATATAAACAATACTAATAGCCCAAATGTAATGTCAAAAATTTGTTACACAATTTCTTCAGAATATTTCGAAATTCATTTAGCGAAGGAAAAACAAGAATGACATATGTATTCAATAATAAACAGTGATTTTATTTTCAGGAGGGCACATGAAATCTTTTAATAAATAATTTATTTCCATTTATTTTTTTATTTTCTTTAAATTTTTAAAGGGCAAATATATTTAAACCATTTTATGTTTTTAAATGAATTTTCAAATATATGTAAAAATATTCTTTAGTATTTTTGAAAATATTTCGAAATTCAAAATTCACACAACTGTAAAAAAATAAAAAAAGGTAAGTTTATATAATTCAGTTTACTTAATTATTCTAGAACGAATGTGGGACAAAAAAACTAACGGAATAAGGATTTAAATATAACTGTTGAGTAGAAACTTTACAAACTCAGAAGAAAAGAAATATATATACAACACACCGAAATTAATCCTCATGCTAGAAGAGAAATTTAACCCCTATTATTTTTAATTCATCAGGCTTAATGGACAATGTGAAGACTAATTAACGTACAGTCGTCCCTCATTACAAGAAAACATCAAGTACAACGTGGAACTTGTTTCTCCAACCAGGGCAGAGCAATGAATGATACATGAAACACTTTACAAAGTCGGCCCCACAGCGAGAAATAAGATGAACACTTTTTCAAGAAAGAGAGGCTCAGTTTACGTTATTAACCACAAGAACGGAACTTAGAAGATTAGAAAAGTGAACCATTTCATTGAGATAGCTGGGAATTGGCGAGAGTGCACAAGAAATTAGCATTTTTTTTTCAGAGTTAAATTTAGGAAACGGGTTGAAAGAATTCAATTCGAGAACACTGTTTAATTCATAGATTTTCTGACTGAGAAAATAGATATGCAAAATATATACTATACGACAAACGAAATGATTACACATTTAAAATCAATATAGTTATAGCAGGAAATACTTCACAAAACAATAAAACGAAATGCAGTTTTAAACTTTTTAACTAGATGTAAACGGTTACTTCAGGTACAGTAACTTCAGGGTCAGGTGGCCATAATGTTTTGGCTCTTGGGTGTAAATGTTCTGTTCGTTACAAAAAGCAATTTTTTTGGTATTTGGCTGAGAAACGTTGTACCCGACCTCAAAAGCCCTACCGTCGTTCTCGTGTAACTACAAGCGGCGCGGATTAATACTCATAAACATTCATAATATATGTTAGTTTTGTAAAATGATTAAACATTGATAATGTAATTATTTTAATTTTATAGTAATTTCTTTAAAAAGGAATCTAGTTGTAAATAATATTTGAAATGGCAGGTGTGTACCATTGCATTTATTTAAGGATACGTACTTTATTTTAACATTGGGTAGAATTCGTTAGTCTTATGATTTAAAATATATGGCCTGATACAACCAAAAAAATTCATGTTATGCGATTAACTGTTAAACCCTTCTATGATTCCAATTGGCTCACAGCCGTGAAAATAGGTATGCCCCATTGGATAGTGCGAATTGAAGGAGTCTGCTGGGAAGAGAAATGAAAGTTTACGTTATTTTATTACCTAAATAAAAACCAACGTATGTTTTTGAAAAGTTATATTAAAGTTTTATATATACATAGCGATCAAATTTTTAATAAGTCAAATTGGCTCGGTCCGTAGATCTAGTGTTAAATATTGTTATTATAAATGTTTTATTTTTATAATAATTTTGTAAAAGGAGACTACTTGTAAATAATATTTGAAGGGGCAGGTGTGTATCATTGTGTTTATTTATGCTTGTGGTTATTTTATTTTGGCAGTGGATAGAATTTGTTAATCTTACGACTTAAAAATGATTTTGATAATTTAGCAGTGTAAGTTATACTAAAAATATAATATAAACTTTAATTAATATTATTAAATGATATATTTTTTATGTTGAACTACTGACTGAATAATAATTCATTAAATAAGCATGTTTGAATTAGAGAGTTACTTTATGAAAAGATTGAATCAAAATGTTAAATAAACAATTTACACATACTAATAGCATACAAAAATGATTTACAACGAAGTCATAAGTTGCTCACAAACACATAGCAACGCAATTAAAATTTAGATCTTTATCTCATTGAAGATTAAAATTATCAGTTAATTATTATTTTAAATAAAGTTGTAACGCTATTACATGTTAGAACTGAATTGGTATAATGCCAACACATTTGTAATATAAATTAAGTTAAAAAGATTCAACATTTAATTTTAAAATAGTATATTTTTATCACGAAATCAGATTCCATTAAATGATTTCCTTCACTTTGTCTAAAATCGAACGAAAATATTTACAGAGTGCCCTCAATTCCAACAAGGCACTTAAAATCTCATATTTTTCTTGCTCCACATCTACATGAAAGTTTCTCAATCTTTTAATGGC
Source organism: Pardosa pseudoannulata (assembly GCA_032207245.1). NCBI lineage: Eukaryota > Metazoa > Arthropoda > Arachnida > Araneae > Lycosidae > Pardosa > Pardosa pseudoannulata. Next base: position 7,885,158 of record CM063509.1, read on the forward strand.
ACCAACGACGTCAGGAAAAATATTTACGTTCCCTATTTTAGCGCATATAAATATTTAAAGTAAGCAGAAAAGGAACGTGAAACAGGTTTCGTTTTGCACGTGGAATACAAATGTAGCGTTATCTTTCAGGATTTAGGAAGTAGGAAAGACGCAGTGCAAAGACAGTACCAAAAAAAAAAATATTAACTTAATTGAATGAAAGAGCTAAGTCTGATAACTTAGTGGTCTTTGAGAGATTTCCGGATTTAAGGAATATATTTAAATCCCATTATCTTAAATTGAAACTATTAGTCTGTGGAAAAAGGAATAGAACTAAATAGGTAAGAAAAAAGTTATCAACTATCAATTAATTTCTGAAATTAAAACTTTAATTAATATTAAAGATTTAAAAATTTATTAATGTAAAACTAGGTATTATGCATTATCTATGTGTACTGTCTATTATTATAATTCAGAGTTAACTGTTATCAATTAAATATATAATTCGATATTAATAATTCACAATATGTTAACACTAGATTTACTGATGTTGATCTTATACCTATTTTTACTGAAGTAAGCCAATTTGACTCATACAAGAAAATGGAAGATTTTTGAAAAGAAAATAGTTCCAGATTAATTTAAATGTAATGTTTATTATAAAAAAAAAAATCATGGAAAACATTTTTACATACAAAATCTCTTTTTGAAACCGATTTTTTTGGAAACATTTCTATTCCATTGAGCACAATGTTTTCTACATTTGTTTCTGTTGCACGATTGTTGAACTTGACAAATCTTTCCTGCTTCAGTAGCATGAATTTCTGTCACTGGAATGGAAGTGTTCTCGTCGTCTTCTCTATATTTAATTCTTAGCTCTTCAGCCAATTGGAAAATAAAATCTTTACTGTTGCCCAGGCTTGATAGTACCCATAAATTTTATGTTATGCGATTAACTGTTAAACCATTCTATGATTCCAATTGGCTCACAACCGTGAAAATAGGTATACCACATTTCATAATTCGAAAGGAAAGTGTCTGCGGGGAAGAGGAATAAAAGTTTACATCTGTTTTATTACTTAACTAAATACCAACGTATGGTTTTGAAAAGTGATATTAAAATTATATATATATATATATATATATATATATATATATATATATATATATATATATTATATATATATATATATAATCCATTTTTTATAAAACTCCTTCACAAGGAGAAAGTTCAACAGCTAGCATTCATAAAGTACAAAGATGCAGTCGGGTCTCATATTCAAGAGAACTCAGAAGTCTAATTTAAAACTTTATTTCAGAGCGGCAACACGGCACATCTGTCCTTCTGGACAATATACAATCAAAAGCCACAGAGTTTACTCTGCTCTCACACAAGTACACCCAAGAGCGCTGACAACAAGAATTTTCCCACAACAAAAACAGCTTAATAAGCGAATTGACTGCAAAAACAGCAAAACGCGAAAACATGTTCCGCCAACACCTTTGAAACTGCTGTATAGACAGAAAGTTTATAGTTTTATGACAGAAAGGAATGTTAAGTGGAAAATACTCCGTTGAACACACCATCTTGAGACTGGTAAAGATATTTAGATGAATTAAAATGGAAAAGAGGAGTTTTTTGAAGAAATATTAAAGTTAAATAATTTTGATATATTACATATATATAGTGAACAAATTTTTAAGGAGTCAAATTGGTTTTGTCCGTAAATCTAGTGTTAGAGATTATTTTTATAACTGTTTAATTTTCATAATTATTTCAAAAAAGGAGAATACTTGTAAAAATTTTTTGAAATTTCAGGTCTGTGCCATTGTGTTTATTTATGAATATTATTTTATTTTGGCAGTGGCTAGAATTCGTTAATCTTATAAGTTAAAAATGATTTTGATAATTTGTCAAAGTTATACTAAAAATATAACATAAACTTTAATTCATATTAATAAATGATATATTTTTAATGTTGAACTACTGACCGATTAATAATTCATTAAATAAACATGTTTGAAATAGAGAGTTTTTTTATGATAATATTGAAACAAAATGTTACATAAAAAATTTACATATACTCATAGCATACAAAGATAATTTACAGAGAAGTCATTAGATGCTTACAAACACATAGTAACGTAATTAAAATTTACATCTTTATCTCATTGAAGATTAAAATTAACAGTTAATTATCATTTAAGATATAATTGTAACGCAATTGCATATTAGAACAGAATTAGTATAATGCAACCACATATTTAATATCAATTAAGTTAAAAAAGATTTCATATTTAATTTTAAAATAGTATATTTTTATCACGAAATCAGATTCCATTAAACGATTTCCTTCCTTCCGTCTAGACTCGAACGGAAAATATTTGCAGAGCGCCCTCAATTCCGACAAGCCACTTAAAAACTCATATTTTTCTTGCTCCACATCTACATGAAAGTTTCTCAATCTTTTAATGGCACCAACGACGTCTGGAAAAATATTTACGTTCCCTATTTTAGCGCATATAAATATTTAAAGAAAGAAGCAGAGGAACGTGAAACAGGTTTCGTTTTGCACGTGGAATACAAATGTAGCGTTATCTTTCAAGATTTACGAAGTAATAAAGACGCAGTGGAAAGACAGTAGAGAAAGAAAATATTCGCTTAATTGAATGAAAGCGCTAAGTCCGATAGCTTAGTGGTCTTTGAGAGATTCCCGGATTTACGGAATATATTTAAATCCCATTACCTTAAATAGAAACTATTAGTTTGCGGGAAAAGGAATAGAACAAAATAGACAACAAAAGAAGATATTAACTATCAATTATTTTCTAAAAGGAAAACTGTAAATAATATTAAAGATTCAAAAATTTAATAATGTGCAATTAGGAATTCTGCATTATCTATTATCTTAATATTAAATCCATTACCTTAAAAAGAAACTATTAGTTGGGGGAAAAGGAATAGAACAAAATAGACAACAAAAGAAGATATTAAATTTCAATTAATTTCTAAAAAGAAAATTTTAATATTAAAGTTTTAGAAATTTATTAATGTACAATTAGTAATTCCCCATTATCTATGTATAATGTGTATTATTTTAAATCAGTGTAAACTGATATCAATTAAATATATAATTCAATATTAATAATTAAAATATATTAACACTAGATTTACGGAAGATTGAGCCAATTTGACTCATACAAGAAAATGGAAGTTTTTTGCAAAGAAAATAGTTCCAAATTAATTTAAAGAAATGTTTATTATAAAAACATCATGGAAATCATTTTTTATATATAAAATCTGTTTTTGAAACCCATTTTCCGCAAACATTTCTATTCCATTGAGCACAAGGATTTCTACACCTGTTTCTTTTGCATGATTGTTGAAATTAACAATTCTTCCGTGCGTCAGTAGTATGAATTTCTGTATTGGAATGGAAATGTTCTAGACATCTTCTCTATATTTATTTCTTAGCTCTTCAGCCAATTGGAAAATAAAATATTGACTGTTGCCCAGACCTGATAGGACCCATAGATTTCCTGTTATGCGATTAACTGTTAAACCATTTTATGAGTCCAATTAGCTCACAACCGTGAAAACAGGTATACCCCATTGGATAATGCGAACTGAAGGGATCTGCGGGAAAGAGGAATGAAAGTTTACATATATTTTATTTCTTTACTAAAAACCAACGTATGTTTTTGAAAAGTGATATTGAAGTTTATATATATATATATATATATATATATATATATATATATATATATATATATATATATATATATATATATATATATATATATATATATAGTGATCAAATTTTTAATGAGTCAAATTGGCTCGGTCCGTAAATCTAGTGTTAAACATTGTTATTATAACTGTTTTATTTTTATAATAATTTCTTAAAAGGAGACTACTTATAAATAATATTTGAAATGGCAGGTGTGTACCATTGTGTTTATATAAGAATACGTATTTTATTTTAAGACTTAAATTTGTATAGAATTTATTAATCTTATGACCTAAAAATGATTTTGATAATTTGACTGTGCAAGTTATACTAAAATAATAATATAAACTTTAAAAATATATGATTTAATATTGTTGAACTACTGACCAATTAAAATTTTATTAAATAAACATGTGTGAAGTAGAGAGTTATTTTGTGAAAAGATTGAAATAAAATGAATTTAAATATACTCATAGCATACAAAGCTAATTTACAATGAAGTCATAAGATACTAACAAATACATAGCAACGTAATTAAAATTTACATCTTTATCTAATAGAAGATTAAAATTAACAGTTAATTATTATTTAAAATATAGTTGTAAGGTAATTTCATATTAGAATTGAATTAGTGTAATGTCACCACATCTTTAATATCAATTAAGTTAAAAAGATTCAATATTTTATTTTAAAATAGCATATTTTTATCGCGAAATCAGATTCCATTAAACGATTTCCTTTTGTTCATCTAAAATCGTATCTCCGAACGGAAAATATTTACAGAGAGCCCTCAATTCCAACAAGCCACTTAAAAACTCATATTTTTCTTATTCCACATCTCCATGAAAGTTTCTCAATCTTTTAATGGCACCAAAGACGTCTGCAAAAATATTTACGTTCCCTATTTTAGCGCATATAAATATTTAAAGAAAGAAGCAGAGGAACGTGAAGCAGGTTTCATTTTGCACGTGGAATACAAATGTAGCGTTATCTTTCAAGATTTTCGAAGTAGGAAACATGCAGTGGAAATACAGTACCGAAAAAATATATTCGCTTAATTGAATGAAAGCTTTAAGTCAGATAACTTAGTGGTCTTTGAGAGATTTCCGGATTTAAGGAATATATTTAAATCCCATTATCTTAAATAGAAACTATTAGTTTGGGGAAAAAGGAATAAAACAAAATAGCCAACAAAAGAATATATTAACTATCAATTAATTTCTGAAAGGAAAACTTCAATTAATGCTAAAGATTTAAAAAATTATTAATGTACAATGTATAAATTAGAGTTAACTGATATCAATTAAATATATAATTCGATATAATTTTTTCAAAATATATTAACACTAGATTTACTGATGTTGATAGTATACCTATTTTTACTGAAGTATGAAAATTTGACACATACAAGAAAATTGAAGATTTTTGCAAAGAAAATAATTCCCCATTAATTTAAATAAAATGTTTATTATAAAAGAAATTCGAGGAAATTATTTTTACGCATAAAATCTGTTTTTGAAACCCATTTTCCGCAAACATTTTTATTCCATTTAGCACAAGGGTTCCTACATGTGTTTGTTTTGCATGATTGTTGCACTTGGCATTTCTTCCGTGTGTCAGTAGCACGAATTTCCGTCACTGTTATGGAAGTTTTCTTGTCTTCTTCTCTATATTTACTTCTTTGATCTTCAGCTAGTTGGAAAATAAAATCTTCATCAAATTTATGGGCCTATCAGGACTGTTGCCCAGTCCTGATAGGACCCATAAATTTCATGTTAAGTGATTAACTGTTAAACCATTCTATGAGTCAATTTGGCTCACCACCGTGAAAATAGGTATACCCCATTGGATAATGCGAAATAAAGGGGTCTGCAGGGAAAAGGAATTAAAGTTGACATATATTTTATTATTATTTAACTAAAAACTAATGTATGTTTTTAATCCCATTACCTTAATTAGAAACTATTAGTTTGGGGAAAAAGGAATAGAACAAAATATCCAACAAAAGAAGATATTAACTATCAATTAATTTCTAAAAGTTAAACTTTAATTAATAGTAAAGATTTATAAAATTTAATAATGTACAATTAAGTATTATGCATTATCTTTGTATAATGTATATTATGATAAATTAGAGTTAAGAGATATCAATTAAATATATATTTAGATATTAATTATTCAAAACATATTAAAGATAGTTTTTATTTTATATTGTCATGTAGCTTAACATATTGCTATTAATATCATCATAAAATAATTAAATATTATTTTAATTCATTATATTTTAATTAAAAACATATAATTCGATATTAATAAAGATGAATTAATGTATTAAAATATGTTAAATAATTATGATATTGTTATTTTTATTTGGTATTGTCTGACAATTTAATTTATCTCTAAGAATAATATTATTCAATAATGAATATTTTTATAAATTAATTTAATATTCTGTATAAAGGAAAAAATTAAAAAATATTTTGTTTTAATTTCAATTTTAAATATATAAATTCATTTACAATCAGCAAGTATCCAAAATTTATTTTAATTCTATTTCAGTTGTAAAAAACTGTACTTAGAGGAATTGGGTTTAAGTTTAAATTGGGTTTAAATTTAACTTTTTATTTGTATATTTCAAACTAGTAGAAGTGTTTTTTTTTTTAATTTAAACTTTATGTAAAGAATTCGTTTCATTTTTGTTAATAAGGTCTCCTGGTAATGTCACTTTACTTTTTGTTTTTTCACTACTTCAATCCACACGTGTAGTTGTTACCATGCAAAACTGAATAACTTTTCTGAAATGTATGCTTTTTCTGATTTTGAAGTTTTAAACACCAAAAGAATAATTTAGAATTGCACATTTTTTCAACATCCCTATAGTATAATTAGTCCATAACCAGTATATTTATAAATTTACTATGTACTTACCCCATTTGTTTGTTCTATGAGCAATTATTTGATTTTGAAGTTCTTTTCTTCTAAATAAATTTCAGGTTATTAGATAAACATACTGTAAGAAATGTAATTTAAGAGAACATAGCTCCTTTTGAGCTAAAAATTTCTCCATTGTTACAAATGATTTATCTAGGATTATAAAATAAAATACCTTGCTCTGTTTAAAATAAAATCTTTTTTTCATGGTTATTAAAGGTCTAGTTAAAAAATAATTTTGTTTTAAATAAACGAAGATATTTTAAGAAAACGTAAAATATATACACCAATTAAAAAGTAAATATGCGTATAACAGAATAATCTCTATGTAAAGACAATTATGAATTTAAATCATTTTCAGATGACAGTATATTAAGACAAATCATAACCTAGGGAAACGTAACCTATTTTCTAACTTTAAAGTAATGTGCAAGATTTATTTCTGATGAAACTATGTGGAAATAAAGTTTTAAAAAAATTTTAAAATTATAAAATTTAAATTTTTTTAATTTTGAAATTTTTTAAAACTTTATTTCCACATAGTTTCATCAGAATATAAAATTTATAAAATTTGACAGGTATAAAATAGTCGATTGGTGTTTGTGTAAGAACTTCTATCCAAAGCAAAGTGTATACATGATTGATATTTAAAATACACCATTTGCAATTTTGGCAAATATATTTAACACATTATGTGCGGTTACATTTCTCAGCGGTATTGTACCTGGAGCTGGCGTTTGGTACATAAACTTAATTATTCAGTTAAAATTGAATAGATCGAAAATTATTTAATTTTTGAACCAACTTTTCGTATTTTATATTGAAATATATTAACAAATGTATAAATAGAAATATGTAAATAACAACCATATGATTTTTATAAACAAAAAAGTTATTTGTATAGTGGATAAATTTATAATAGTGTGGTAAATATGAAAAATCAAATAGAAGTAATAGTATATATTTTTAATTTTTTCGAATTATATATATAAATATTTTTATATTATAAAAAATCGAATAGAGCCATCATAAAACTAATAATGTAAAAATTAGTTTTTATTTGACTATATTTTTCCAGAATCTATGTAGTAAACAAGAACATTTGGTTTCGATTTCCAGTATATGTCGTTATTTTTGTATCCACCAACAAACCCTGTTGTTACACTAACCCGTACTAGTACGTGACCCGCGGTCACGTATTAATTGTCCAAAAACTTAGTAGTACGTAACCCGCATACAATGTGTTAATTGATACAGTATTAAAAATGTTCAATCATGCTTAAATTATTGATATTATATGTTTCTATCACGAAATAAAATTTGATTTAATGGCTCCACACACCCTCCATTTCAAATTTTACCATTTCAAACATATAAATATTTACAAAACATTCTAATTTCCAAAACACCACTCTTAAAATCACTTATTTTCTTGTTATAACTGTATATGCAAGTCTCCCAATCTTTTAATGGCAAAAACAGCGCGTGGAAAAATATCTACGCTCTCTATTTTCGAGCATCTAAATATTCAAAGAAAGAACAGAATGAACGTGGGACAGGATTTGTTTTGCACGTAGAATACAAATGTTGTGTTATATTTCCAGAATTTAGATATAGAAAGACAAAAGATAGTATCAGAAAATATTCATTTGATCCAATGCAAATAATTTGAAGGTATTCGTATACATATAAATTACTGTTTTTGGTGAAAAAAGGATATTTCTTTTATTGGTTTATTTTTTAAAGACTATTATATTAGATTTCAAAAAAAAATTCTTTTGACTATATGATATATGATACATAAGTTATGACAATTTTATTTTTGATGGAAGTTGCATTTTACTAACAGAAATTTATAGTTTATTTCATTTTATTTGTAAACCGATAGATAAATTTAAGTTTCTGTTTTAAAATTATATTTTTCCTGATACCAGTTAAGATTTTTTCAAAGAATTAAGTACCTTAATACATTGTGTGCGGGTACATTTCGCAGCGGAATCATACCGGAAGTGGGCATTTCGATCGTAAATTTAGTTTATTCAGTTAAATCTCAATAGATCAAAAATTATTTAAATTTTAACCAACTTTTCGTATTTTATATTGAAATATAAAAACAAATATATAAATAGACAATATATATATATATATTATATAAATATACATATATTTAATATCATTTTCGCAAGGATAAATTAAAAGTTAATTTTAAATCTAAAGTGATTTTTTAAACAACCTTCTCGTTTTGCGGTTACGCATCGACTGATGTAAAAACTAGTTTTTATATGTCTCAATTTTTCCAGACTCTATGTAGTAGACAAGAACATTTGGCTTCGCTTTTCTGTATGAACCGTTATTTTTGTATCCACAAATAAACCATGTTGTTACAGTAACGCATACTAGTGCGTGACCAGCTCTCAAGTATTAATAGTCAGAAAACGTACTAGTACGTATCCCGCATACAATGTGTTCAGTTATCCAGTAATTTATAATTATGTTTACTAATAACGTGTGAACGAAAAAGTTGCAATATTATAGCAATGTTAAATAGAATGTACTGTTCAAAATATTACTAATAGTTTAAAATTATTGTTCATTTCATAGAATATTTTTGAGTTTTCCTAAATGTTGAATCTCTTCTCGAAAATGTACAGTTATTTCGCGTAAAATTTTCTAACAAATGATTTTGCGAAAATAAATATTGTGAGTAATGTTGCTCTAATAAATGTATTGCTAGTTTATTCGATTTTTACAATTACGATAGTTCCAAATATTCTGTAGTAAAAGCTGGAATAAAATAAAATTGTCAAACCTAAGGATATGTCAAATAGTTGAGTAGTTTAGAGGTACTACAAGTAGGTGTCTTATTGAAGGTACTAAAACTAATTTAATCACATATGTTACTATTACCTCTAAAATTGCCCTTTATGTAGGATTTTACAAACATATTGTGTTAAATGCAACTTTATGTGTAACAGTTATAACAATTATATACTTTCAACTTTATGTGTATCAGTAACTTTATGTGTTACAGAGTTACAGTTCTACAACACCAGAGCGAAACTGACCTAGAGGCGAAAGTGAAGTGAGTGACCCTCCTTCGACCCCATTTGTCAAGATGGGTTGCTAACCGCAGTGTAGCCCTCTTCGGCCAAGGCAACGCTGTCCAACGAACTTTTTCGAGAAGTCTGCTGGCCCCCTCAGAGAGAGTACAAGGAAGAAGAAGAGTGGGGCTTAATATCTTCTGCACCAGTTCTTACACCATTTTTCTTTTTTACACCAAGACGCCATGTTTGTCATATCTTCGACCGAGTCTGGTCCCTTAGTCATAATGGCCTAATTACCATTTTTATTTCCTATTTACACCTTTATTTATATTCAAAATAAACAAAAGTCAGCAGGAGAAATTAGTTTTTTTTTATTTTGTATTTTCTCATGAGTACTCCACTTATACGTAGCTCCGGAAATAATGAGACCAAATAAGGAGAATATCCACAACATTTGTAAATATTTAACAAATTAGCAACCTCTTATATGAATAGGCTTCTAAAGGTGAAGACTGAATTCATATTGCATGCTTATGGAAAGGTTTTGTACGGAATTTCTAGAAAATTATTAGAAACATATCTAAATATTCATTTATGCTTTCATTTTGGTAAGAATGATATTAAAAGTATCAAAAATATCGCGCATTTAGTAAGCAAAATTAACACTTCGTAATTTAGTCATGGAGAAACGTGTGATATTTTTCGAGATCAGCAGAAATGCAACAACTATACATATCTCTCATACATACCCATATACATATCTATTAACATTTTTAATTTTACTTTACAATTTTCTGCATTGTTTTAATTAATTAAAATCCCTAGTAACAACAATTTTTCACTCTAACTCTATATACATTTTAGTGTATATCTATTTCTGTTTTCACTCACATCATCCAAGTTTTATTTTATGAAGTGCTTTTATCTTGAAAGGCTTTTGCAACGAATGCTTGAATTGAGTGAACTGATGTTCGCAAACGTCTAAAAATGTTTAGTTCGGCAAGTTTGAATCAAAGACAAGATTCAACATTCTGTAGCTAATGCTTCTCAAAGACGAATGATGAAGAAGAAATGTAGTCTGAAATTCTAGATAGGTAAAAGAAAAGCCTCCCTTCTAGCTGAAGGTGGCTATTTTTAAAGAGAAGAAAGGAATTTTTTTCTGAAATGAAATTTTTTTCTAGTCAGAAGACTAATGTACTAGAGATTAAATCCAAATCTGTTTTGGACTTCTTAAGACTTTTTTTTTCAGAGTACTACGAGATGCATCTAGAAAGTAAGTTTCCCTATTTAAAAGAAAAAAATAACTCACACTTTCACGGACATGTTTATTGGCAACAACTACAGCAATGTTTCAGCTATTTTTCAACGTAACCACCACCAAAATGGAGACACTTGTCGTATTGTGGGATCCACTTTTGTATACCTCTGTCGTAGAACTCTGCCGCCTGTGATAAGATAGGTTCCCAAATACCAATCAGACATAATATTTATTTAGATTTTGTTTTATTGTCACGTAATTTATGCACGTAATATTGTTTTAATCATTCAATATATACAATGTAAAAAGCATAATTTAATGCAGTTAAACCAAAATCTTTGATAAATATATATACAGTATTACAAAAAATAAATAACATTAGTTTCATGTTATAATTAGTAATTGTGTTTTCTTAAACGACTTTGATTGCTTTTCTTTTTAACCATCCGAGTGGAACACATCGAGGAAAATAAGTCTCCAAAAATACGCTAAATGTTTACTGTGTCAGTGGCGAAAGCTGTCTATGATTTTTTACTTCACCCTTAATCGACTGGAATATAACACGGGATACCCACCCTTGTCCCTTTACCTCCGGATATAAATATATATTATAGATTTTAACTTTTAATACACAGCTCGTCAATTCTCGAAGATCATCCCATAAGAAATAATGGATTCTAAATGTACAAATAAAAATATTCTTTGAGAGACTTATTTATATTTTTTACGAAAGTCATCCAAAATATTTAAGTGGTGCAATTAGAGATACATCTGTTACCGCAAACGAAATGATTCGAAATAGAGATTTTGAAAGCCATAAAAAGCTATCAGCGTCTTTGTGCCTCAAGGGGATAGGGGTGCATACTTGAATAAATATTAGTCAAAGAGGGGTGCAGTTCTTAAACAATCGACCTGACCCTCCTACCGCAAAACTCCATGGAGAAAGAGCACTAGCAGAAATGTACATTACATCCATTTTCGGAGCATTTTTGTAGGTCGAAAGTTGTACGTGACAACCGTTTTGAAGACATCATCGGTTTGGTGAAACTGTATGTGCGAACCGCTTGGAGGGTTAAATAAATAAAAATGCAGTTTATGTACTAGGCTACTGTTTATTTCTTTAAAAATAATTTTCCATTTTCACTGAGGACAAATCATCAATGGTTAAAATACATTAAACACGTGATTGAAATCAAAGCGATCGTAGCTACTTAGAGTCAAAAAGCAACAATATACTGGTTATTATACTTTCATAGAAATTACCGCCAAGTGAAAAAAATGTGCCAAACAATTTTCATAATCTTGTAATATTTCATTCCATAAAACTCAAGTTGTAAACAAAAAGAGGGTGACCACTACAGGCTAAGATAGTCCTAAATATACAGGTTTAATACTCCACTACATGTTAAGATAATCCTAAGTATAGAGTTTTAAAACTCCACTACAGGTTAAGATTGTCCTAAATATTTAGTTTTAAAACTCCACTACAGGTTAAAATAGTCCTAAGTATAGAGTTTTAAAACTTCACTACAGGTTAAGATTGTCCTAAGTATAGAGTTTTAAAACTCCACTACAGGTTAAGATAGTCCTAAATATACACTTTTAAAACTCCACTACATGTTAAGATAGTCCTAAATATACACTTTTAAAACTCCACTACAGGTTAAGATAGTCCTAAATATATAGTTTTAACATTCTACAGGTTAAGATACTCCTAAATATAGAGTTTTAAACTCCACTACAGGTTAAGATAGTCCTAAATATTTAGTTTTAAAACTCCACTACAGGTTAAGATAGTCTTAAATATATAGTTTTAAAACTCCACTACAGGTTAAGATAGTAATAAATAAAGAGTTTTAAAACTCCACTATAGGTTAAGATAGTCCTAAGTACAGAGTTTTAAAACTCCACTGCTAAACATTTTTAATCATGGCATAATACTTATATATTGTAGTTACGTTACAATTAGTCAAAATTAAACTGGAAATCATAAAATTTTTAATTTATTCCTTCTTTGCACGCACATATAGAATCAAACGCAAAAATTAGAGTTAATGTATTTAGACATGATTATAATTTGCGATTCCGTTGAAATCTAATACTTAAACATTCTTATGTTTACAATATTTTCTTTATTTTTTATAAGAAAACAATCCCTTTCTCAGAAAAAACAATAAATGAAATTAGAGTGAAGAAAACATCTTCTAGTTAAACGAATTTAATCCAAATCGTGTTTAAGAGAAACAAAAGTAAATTTAGTCTCCAAACAGATAGAACTTCAAATTTCATTTCAATAGAGTCATTTCTATTTTATTGAATTGTTTGGAAAATATTTCTACTATCATCAGTAAAAAGAAATTGCATATCACATTTTCTCAAGATGGCAATGTATCAATTTATAATTTATACTTTTCGTATTTCCTTAATTATTTAAATTGTTTTTGTAGTAAACACTACTACACATGAAGTAAAACTGCATTATGTTAGAAGTTGAAAAAGATTGACCAATACGTCTTGTGAATATTCTGTTATGCATAAACTTGTAATTTAAAACACTGTAAATATTATTCATATAATATTTACAGTGTTTTAAATTTAAGAGTGAAGATTATTAGAGTGAAGAAAACATCTAGTTAACTTAGTTTAATCCAAATTGTGTTTTAAAGAAACATAAAAGTAAATTTAAGCTCAAAAGAGATAAAACTTCAAATTTCACGAGAGTCAGTTGTATTTTATTGAATTGTTTGGAAAAATATATCTACTATCACCAGTAAATAGAAATTGCGTATCACAATTTGTCAATTATTGCAATGTATCAATTTATACTTTACATTTTACCTATTTCCTTAATTATTTAAATTGTTTTTGCAGTATATACTACTACACAGAAAATAAAACTGCATTATGTTAGAAGTTGTAAAAGATAGACCAATATGTCTTGTGAATATTCTGTTATGTATAAACTTATATAAACTCAAATTCAAATTTCATGAGTGTTATTTGTATTTTATTGAATTGTTTGGAAAATATTTCGAATATCATCAGTAAAAAGAAATTGCATATCACATTTTCTCAAGATGGCAATGTATCAATTTATAATTTATACTTTTCGTATTTCCTTAATTATTTAAATTGTTTCTGTAGTAAACACTACTACACATGAAATAAAACTGCATTATGTTAGAAGTTGAAAAAGATTGACCAATACTTCTTGTGAATATTCTGTTATGCATAAACTTGTAATTTAAAACACTATAAATATTATTCATATAATATTTACACTATTTTAAATTTAAGAGTGAAGATTATATGAGTGAAGTAAACATCTTATAGTTAAATTATTTTAATCCAAATTGTGTATAAAAGACACATGAAAGTAAATTTAGTCTCAAAACAGATGAAACTTCAAATTTCATTTCAATAGAGTCATTTGTATTTTATTGTATTGTTTGGAAAATATTTCGACTATCATCAGTAAAAAGAAATTGCATATCACATTTTATCAAGATTGAAATGTATCAATTTATACTTTACACTTTTCCTATTTCCATAATTATTTAAATTGCTTTTGTGGTATATATTACTACACAGAAAATAAAACTGCATTATGTTAGAAGTTGAAAAAGATAGACCAATACGTCGTGTGAATATATTCCGTTATATATAAACTTGAAATTTAAAACACTGTAAATATTATTCATATAATATTTAGTGTTTTAAATTTAAGAGTGAAGATTATAAGAGTGAAGAAAACATCTTCTAGTTAAATTAGTTTAATTCAAATTGTGTATAAAAGGAACATAAAAGTAAATTGAGTCTCAAAACGGATAAAACTTCAAATTTCATAGTAGTCATTTGTATTTTATTGGATTGTTTGGATAATATTTCTACTATCATCAGTAAAAAGAAATTGCATATCATATTTTCTCAAGATTGCAATGTATCAATTTATGCTTTACACTTTTCCTATTTCCTTAATTATTTAAATTGATTTCGTAGTATATACTGCTACACAGAAAATAAAACTGTATTATTTTACAAGATTTCAATATACATAAAGAAGTTGGAAAAGTCTTGTGAATGGTCTGTTATATATAAACTTGTAATAATTCAAAACACTGTAAATATTATTCATATTTCCAAAAGCGTTATTAATTTAGTTTTAGTCCTTATCTGGAATGTACGTTTACGAAATAGGCAAAAAAGAGTAAATATCATGAGAAAAATTTCTCGCTTGTTATTTTTACTTATTGAGGTATCAGGTTTAATATTTACGCTGCAAAGAGAGGAATATACATAAAAGAGAGAATTTTTCAGTGAACACTAAGAAAATTTTTATAAATCCGAGACTGTTTTAAAACTTAGGTTGAAAACTGAAACTAAATAACTGTTGTCAATTCCACTTCGATGAGGTGAGCTGGACGCTACACGAATTAATATGAGGGGGTGAGTTTAACATTCCACTAGAACCGCTAAGGTAAAACTTTTTGGAACACGAGGGCTAATGAGACCGGTACCAAGAGTTTAAAGCCGATTCTAAACGGCTATGAACATCCATGCCACAGTGGGATTCGAACCCACGAACTCGGACAACGAAGGTAATCACCCTAACCAATCGGTCATTGTTCGCCCCAGTATTCTTGGAGCTTTATCTGTTACAAATAAATTAGAATTGTGCATTATTTCTAAAGCATGCAATTGACAACTATGCTGAGGTTACCGTCATCTACAGTGCTTGTTTTAAGGTTAACACCAATTTTAACTCGATAGAGACAGGTTTCATGAAAAAAAAGCTTAGTTAATTTCTGAGTAAGAATTATGGAACCGCGTCTGAATTTCAACAGCGGTTTTCCCTACAATCTTTTAAAAAATAGTATTTGTGTCCTAGATCTTCTTGAAAACAGAAAGGTAACAGCTTACATTAAATTTCCACGTGACATCAATTAGGGAAGAAATTAATTAAATTATCCTGATTGGTATTTTCTTTTCAATGTAAAGTGCACTTTCTAGCACCAATCGTGGTTGCTCGGATCATCTTGGACACTTCTCTATGGTTGTTATTTGAACAATAGCGGAGATGCTTCACGTGTTTTGAATATTTTAAAATTTTCAAGCTTTCATTCTGGAAAAGATAAACACAGGCACTGAATCGTATAATCGAATTAATTATTATCTTAATGATTTTTTCTCAAAAAGAAAGAAGATATTAAAATAAATGTTTAACTTCTTTATATGTAGGTTTTCCAAATATTAATTTTGAAACATTTTTAATATACATTTTATTGAAATATCCTTTAAACGTTTGCTTCAAACGACGGCCGATTGGTTAGGGTACTATCCTTTGGTACCAGAGTTCGTTGGTTCCCACTGTGTCATGGATGTTAGTAGCCATTCGGAATCGGCTTTAAGCTGTAGTTCCCTGTCTCATTAGCCCTCTTGTTGCAAAATGTAGACCGTAGTACTTCAAACCAAAAGAAACCCGTAAACTTTTTTAATTTCTTTTTTTCGAAAGTGTTTAGCATTGTTGAAACTCTAATTTTATTTCTCAAACTGTATAGTAAAATAAAGAATTAAATCGTCTTTATTCTATTTTATAATTTCATTAATTTTTATCCTTAACAACTCGATTGTTTTGGACGTTTCTATATAATAATAAGATTCATATTCATTTTTCGTAAAAGTTGTGAATTTTGCAAATATTTTTCTGCTTTTTGATTATATGTATCCATAAGTTATTCTGGGACAATAATTTTCTAATTTATTGGTAAAATTCTACATCCCCTGCCTACTGAGACTATCGATTTTTCTAACGGAATGCGGGCAGAAAAACGTAAAACATTGCAGCATTCAAGCAGTGATAATTTGTTTTATTCAACTACAATTTTATTTACAAAATTTACACTAACAATCAAAATAATTATTCTGAACTTAATATTAAACCCCATTTTTCCTCGTGCAACATTTTACTTCAATAATTATAAATTCAATTTTAAATTCTATAGCCCCAAACCTGAGTATAAGTAAATGTTAAATATTGCTCATTAAATTCTCCATTACAGTTACTTAAAATGTCAGGTATGATTAGTTTAAAGAATCATTAGATTCATTTTAAGAAAAAAATGTTCATCTATTATAATTAAATAAAAAGGGGCTCTAAAATGAAGTTAAAATTTTCAGAACTTTAGTTATTGTGTTAAATTACAGTTAAAGTGAGTTAAGTTTTTATGGATACGTATCAAAACTTTTTAACTAGTTTCGTCACATATAATTAAATTTATTAAAATATTTGATAGAGAGATTTACCTCACTGTATGTAGTTAAGTACATACCGAAAAATCAATTTCTGGTATGCAGTACAGGTAGAATTGGTTTGGTTTGGTTTAGAGCGCTACGGTCTACTTTTTGCAACACGAGGGCTAATGAGACCGGGACCTACTGCTTTAAGCCGATTCCGAACGGCTACGAACATCCATGCCATAGTGGGATTCGAACCCACGAACTCCGGTTCCGAAGGCCAGCACCCTGACCAATCGGCCATCGTTCGGCACAGGTAGAATTGTAATCTTAAACGATTTAGGTTGGTTTGGAGAGCTACGATCTACTTTTTGCAACACGAGGTCTAATGAGAACGGGACCTACAGCTTAAAGCCGATTCCGAACGGCTACGGACATCCATGCCATAGTGGGATTCGAATCCACGAATTTCGGTATCGAAGGCCAGCACCCGAATCAATCAGCCAACGTTCCGCTTTAAATTGTTAAAATATAAATATCTATGAAATAAAAAATTGGGAAAGAGTTAAGAAATATTATCACTCTAGGTCGTTCTCAAATGGCATTATTCTAATTCTACTTAGAAATCCTATTCATTAAAAATAAATTAATTGTATAGGAATGTGTAAATGGTAATTCTAAAGACCAAAAGTACAAATGTAATAGAAAAATACTATCCATATCAAAATTTCCTTAGATTTATTAAGGTGTTTAATAAGGCTAGTTTATTCGAAAATCCGATCACAAAAAAATAACAATAATGCTTAATCGAAGTGAAGTATAAATGTAACTTGAAAAATATGCTTTATCTAAACTATGCATATCTTTATGGCTCAACCGTGCTTGTTTTCACAAAGTCGCATCAATCAATTAATACTAAAATTATAACTAATAACTAAATAATGTGCAATAGTTGACTAAAATATAACAAATAAAAATATCTTCTCTTTCTGAATCGAAAAATTAGTAGAGACTTCCATTTGAAAAATCTGATACAAATAAATAAATTAACAAAATCCATCCGCTAAGTAATCAAACTAGAGAACAGAAATTTAGAAAAAAAATCAAACTTGTAAATAAAATTATTTTGAAGGTTTTATTCACCCATTACTTCAAATCAGAAATTAACTATATCTACACCGTTTAAATCTGAAAAGATAAAACATATTACTGAGAATTTTTATACAAAAATTAATAAGCAATATATGAATCCTTCGCTGTAATATTTAACAGATATTCTACGAATTGTTAATTACAGAAAACAAAATTAGCCACTAAAATATTGAAAATGAATTGAGCGTTAAAACTACATTTCTGGTAGAACGTATTCCAGACTAATTAAATTATGACGTCTACAGTTATTAATATTTAATTTTACCTGGGAGCATTTATTTAAATTACCTGAAATTCTTTCAATTAGGCAGCAAATGAAAACAGCTTATTAGTTTTTAAAAATTATAACTAAATAAAGATTTCAGAAATTGTTAGATATATTGTAACATATTTTAATATTTTAGTATTTCATTTATGGGATATTTGTAGAATTATATAAAGAAATAACTTTCATTAATGACTATGACAATTACTAAATCGATGTTTAATAATTTTATATTTGAAATATGTTCATCCAACAAAAAATACAGAGCAAAATTTTTTTAAATAATGTACAGTAGAATATTTACAGTAATTGAATAAACCTACTTCCGATAATCGAAATTTTTATAAATAAATTATATCTAATAAAAATATGACCAAAAAACAATAAATGACAAAAATTATTATATATAAAAAAATTAAAGCGACTTCGATACTCCCCGAAGTAATGTATTATAAAGCCTACTTCCGATAATCTAAAATTTTCATAATGAAAAAATACTATATTGAACTTATAATTAGTCTAACTTGTCTGTCCATCTGTCCTCGAATTTATGAAGCAGTTGTATCTGGAATGGATACAGGCATCCATATTGGATTTTTTATGAGTTAGGGTTAGCAAAATTCAAAGCGAATTCAAAATCCACCCCATTCTACCTTTTCGAGTTTATTGCTATTATTTCAAGCCTTATTCTCTCTTTTATTCTATACTAAAATCATTCTTGATACCTGGTGAGAAAGTAGCACAATATTTAAATTTCTGGATTGTTTTACTCGACCCTTATAAACTTTAGTAAGTTCTTTCACCCTGAGTAGGCGTGGCTCGTTCGGTAGAGTATATTCCCAATTGATCGTCGTACTTCTCAAGTTGACGGTCCTTTCCCCGACGCAGTCAAAATTTCCTAAATGTCTAATTTAATATTTTCTGCTTTTTCTTTTAAATTCTTATTCCTAAAGTTGTTTTATTATTTTTAAAATAAATTTTTACTATTTTTCAACTTTTTATGATTTTTATTATTTTTATTATACTAAATTCACGTATTGTTGTACGGATGTCCCTGGTCACATAAACATTTCATGTTTTGTATCCTTAAACTTTCTTCTCGTAATGCAATAATAGCCTAAGTTATCTGTCCGTCTGTCCTGGAATTTATGAAGCGGTTGGACCTGGAATGGATAAAGCATCCATCTTGGATTTTTGATGAGTTAGGATCAGCAAAATTCAAAGCGAGTAAATTTTACCTTTTTCTAAAATATAGATTCGATTCTAAAATAAATTGGTACGAATAAGCTTCGTATCAAAATACTGTCGTATTTAATAAATTCGAAATCAACCCCTTCCCCCCTTTTCGAGCGTTTAATGTCATTATATCAAGACATTTTTTGAGAGCAGACGATAAAAATTTATCAATTTTATCACATAATAAATAGGTTAAAAATAACATTTTTTTTCTAGCATTGCGACGTCATCACTTTAGCCATCTCCTTTAATCCTATCTTATTTTAAAATATTTAAATATCGTCTGCATTATTTCCATACATTTATAACTAAACTTAGATATTATGTCAATAATTGTCTTTTATATTTTGCTTAAACAAACAAAAATTAGGTACATATGTGATAATTTTTTAATCGATTATTTTTGTTGAAAGATAATTTTTCAGAGAAAAAACATAGAGTACTTTACAATTCTGGAAAATAAAAAATTTTACTGATCTTGTCATATGACCGGCTATATGCTAGTTCATTAATAATCATCTAATTTAATATGTAGTATAGTCATTGGCGCAATAGTATTCTATTCTTCTGAGACTCGGCAGTATTAACTTCAAAATTTTGAAATAGGGTGTGTTTTTGTTTCGCACACGGTTGTTTGAAAGTGGGGAAGAGTACACTCCTGAGAATTTTGCTTCCGAGAAGGAATTCTAAAAAAAGGAATTCCAATATATTTATATGCACTCTTAGATAGGAAAGGATGACTTGAATACAAAAGGAATGTTGGTAAAAAGGAAATGCATGTATGTAAAGAATTGTAGAAGAAAGTGAAAAAAAGTTAAGAAGAAACCAACTTCGGTTAACGGAGAATTTCGGTTAATCGAGGCTCTACTGTAGAAGCAAAATAGATTGTTTAAAAAATTTTTAGACTTGATCACCTTTATTTACAAAAATTTACATTTTAAAAATCAACAATGATTCATATTCTGAAAAGAGAATTATGTTCCTACATCAACTAATATTTGGTTCCTATCTTATTTAGAGTCTTCTCCCATTTGACTCATAAAATGGCCACAAATAATTCTCAATTCCGGTGCTTTTTATTACCGTTTAAATTATTTTTAAGCTTCAAAATTTAGTAAACTATACTTTTCTCTGGTATGAGCTACTTTTGTATGTCATTGTCTAATTTTGCAATGCATGTTTGCATTGTATTACTAACAATCTCTGAAAAAAAAAGAAGCAATGTATTGAAATGCATTTTTTATATTTGATTTTTATCTTGTCAGCTTTTACGAAACATACAAAGTCCCAAAATCATTTATTCAAAATGTTATGAAATATTTGACAGGTTTACAATGGTTTACTTTAAGACAATTATTATATGATATCTTGGTAGTTTTCATCTCTTATGAGTATTTCATCAATCTTATCCTTTTTGCTAGAGGTATTTTATTTATGTGACATTTATATGAAAATTAATTTCTCATTATGAAGTTTTACATTTTCATAAAGTGTAAACTACTATGTTTAATAGTGCTGTATTTGCTGTGTACTATAATATTCAAAGCTGCTTCAATTTCATACCTTTTTTAAAATCTCTATCTAAGATACACATTTATATTCGGTAAAAAATGACTAATAATCGGATAAATAACTAAAAAATTTTGAAAATTTTCAGTATCAAAATATTTTTGGTCTAACGAAACATATACAATTTAAGAAGTTCTAAGAATTATTTAGAAGGTACGAGATCACTTACTTCATTTAACTCCTTCCGGTATGATTTAATAATGAAAAACTGTGCATGAAATAACCATTTAATTTTTATTTAAAAAACTTGTTTCATTTTACAATTCTTACATATTCTTAATTAAAATCCACTTTTTACATAGTGTTAAATAATATCAGAAACAGTAAAATTAAGAAAATATCAAAGCAAAACATTAATAAGGTATACAGATAATAGTCTTCAAGCTAGTGGTACTTTTCAAAACAAAGTGCAAAGGAATTCTTAATTGTTTACACCGCCAAGTAGTCTCACTTTTAATTTGATTCTTGTAACACACACGGCATTTCTTAGTAGGTTTTCTTTTATTCTGACTCATTAATTTGGCAATGACTTGTACCAAGTAAACAATATGCAATAGTGACTTGTGATTTTCACAAGTGATAAAAGTGTTGCCAAATTCAGTACACTAGAAATTTTAAACTAAATTAATTATCATATTTAACAGTAACTTTAATCGCATGACGAGTGTAGCTCGTCATTGTGCGGTATGGAATGAAAAACTAATGACGAGTTAGACTCGTCATTTTACCGGAAGGGGTTTAAAAAGTATTTTACAAACGAATATGAAATAACTAACTATGAAGGGATCAGTAAAATTTTCCAATTTTATAGAATTTTTAAGTATTTTAGGAGGCAGATAAAAATATGGTTTGTATTTTGTCTGAGAATTGGTCTGGTGAAATGAAATATTTAAGAAATTCAATAATTTCAAAAAGGTGTTTCAACAAAAGAATTCCTGTAATACTGACATAGGATTATTGTTTTTTCAATGCTGAGTATCAGTGTTGCAAAATGTCAATAAATTTCCGTATTCTTGGTAATTTGCAAAGTTTAAAATTAAGGTTGTAGTGCAGGTTTAGCGCCATAATGCTCAAAATACATTATTATTGTATACATTTTATTGTACGCGGTGGCGAGGGGGGCGCGATGAAAATTATGATTGAAAATTGGGCCGTGAATACTAAAAGGTTGAGAAACACTGTACTACAGAAGTAAATTAAAAAAATAATTTACCTAAATACTCATATCTATTTTAAGAATTCTAGTTTTCCGGTATTGGATGATTAATTGTCAAAAACCTTTTCCTCCCTCCCTAAAAAATCATTAAGTTTTTTAAAATAATTCTAATTAATTTATTACAATGAAATGTTTAAGATATTCATTAAAAGAAAGATTACAATTTAAAAAAAAGGTTTTTTAACAAAAGAATACCTGTAACACTGAAATTTGAGAAGAAATTAATAACGCAGATAAGCGACGTGGTCGAAAAGACTAATATTTTAAGATCAAGGCAGTTAAAAGGCTATTTCACCTTGAAACAATTTTAAATCGAAAATTTATACTTTTTTGTATTATTTACATGTTTGTTAATTATGATCGTAAGTACATTAGATTTCCAGCATTCGTTTCCTATATATATTTATTTAGCTTTGCTAAATTTTTAATTGTTTCTAAAACACACGAAATTTTAAATAAAGAGAAAAAAAGGTTTTGTTTAAAAAATTATAAAAAAGAATCTCACATATTGCATACAGATTTACAACAGAATAAATAAATTTAACCGTAAGTTCTCAACTTTTAATAATAAAACTATACTCCTCGATGAAACAGCCCCTAAGGAGTCAGGGCCTACTGTGCCAATCTCCGTTTCCGAGACCAAGGGTCCTGGGGTGCGAAGCATATGCTCCGGTTTGGTGGTCAACCTTACTCGGAAACCTCAGTGTTTAGTTTTCCAGCATGCATGATCCTCAGTTTGTCTACCCACTGAAGAGATGAAAGGCTGAGTTAACTTTAGCCAGTCCGGGGATCGAACCTCGGACCTGTGTCGTGGGAGAGCGAAACGCTACCCTAACCCCACTGGCTTCTTTTAATAACAATTCGTAAACTAAAAGAGTGATGGGTTAATATCCCATAAGGTTAGAAAAAAAATCCTTTTGCGCATTTAATCAATTTTCAGCTTTTAACAGATTAATATATTAGCTGTGTTTCATCCAAGGACATTAAAATAGCTTCCAAGTGTAAAACGAATAAACTTACAATTATACATGCAATTAATCCATGAAGCTCATGCATGCTTTTTTTCTATTTTACTTTTTACAAAGTAATCCATTTTCATTCGAGGCCTAGTTTGTTTCAGAGAGACTTTACATTTCGAATTCGTCTGGTAATTCATTTTCACTGTTTCCACTGGGAGCGGTACTCAGTCATTTAACCGTAAAACTGCACCGGCAGGAAATTTTAAGCTTTAAACTCCACCCTTCGCTCAGAGCGTTGTTGCTTCTCTTTCCACGATGTCCACCCGCAACGATGAGGGGAGTGAGGTGTATGTTCTTTATTGCTTCTTTCTTTCTTTATTTAAAGAAGTAAAAGAAGGAAAGAGCAGGCTATTAGCTCGTTAGCCTCCCGACACTTGTGTTGACTCGTTTTATTTTTCAATGTTTGGAGTAAAGTGTAATTACTTTTGTTTATGAATTTGAACTGGAAATTACAAGGCGGGTTCATTCCGTATTAACTGACGCATGGTGTAACGCGTGTGCCATAAACTATAAATTTATTGTTGCGTTAATAATGTCAGTCTTGTTTCATATAAAAGAGATTTATACGACAAGTAACTTTGCATTTTAATTTATAAAATTTAATATATTTTATACAATATTTCCATAATGAGAATATAAATTGTTACATGATAAACAAAAATATATATTTTTAGTAGATAAATTTATAATAGTATCGTAAATATGAAAAATCAAATAGAAATAGTAGTATATAGATTTAATTTTTTCGAATTATGTTATATATAAATATTTCTATATTATAAAAAATGAAAGACAAGTACATTCGGCTTCGTTTTTCTGTATATACCGTGCGTGGCCCGCGCTCAAGTATCAAACGTCAGGAAATGTAGTGGTACATGTCCTGCATAGAATGTGTTAATGAAAAAAATTCCTTTTTTCAAATATTTAATATATATATATATATATATATATATATATATATATATATATATATATATATATATATATATATATATATATACACGTATCTTAAATATATACGACTTTCATTTCTGAGTTGTTTTGAGATATATTAGTATGTTTTGAACGATAAGTTTCTCATTAATTACATTAAATTAATTACATTTTTAGTAATCATGCGCAACAACCTTGATGCTATTTTTCTTAATAACAAAGATTCTTTTTTTTTACATATTGTGTGTGGGTTCATTTAGCAGCGCAATTGTACCGGGAGCTGGCATTTTGGGCGACAATTTAGTTATTCAGTTAAATCTCAATAGATCGAAAATTATTTAATTTTTTTTAGTATTTTATATTGAAATATATAAACAAATAAATAAAGAGAAATATATATAAATAACAACCATAAGAATTTTGAAAAAAAAAATGTATTTTTTTGTGGATAACTTTATAATATTACCTTAAATATGAAAAATCATACTGAAATAGTAGTATATAGTTTTAATTTTTCGAATTATGCTATAATTACATTACATTATGAAAAATGAAAGAAAATTAGTCTTCGTTTTTCTGTATATACTGTTCTTTATGTAACCACAAGCAAACCATGTTGTTACACTAACCTGTACTAGTACGTGACCCGCATAGAATTTGTTAATTAAAAAAATCCATTTTTTCCTATATTTTAATAAAATATATATGTATCTTAAATGTATACGAATTTCGTTTCTAAGTTGTTTTGAGATATTGTATTATGTTTTTGAACAATAAGTTTGTAATGAACTTAATTACATTTTTAGTAATCATGCGAGATAACCTGGATATTACTTTTATTAACAACGTGTCTTTTTAAACTTTCTAAAAATATTTTTTAGGTTTCAAAAATGAATGAGATATGTGTGGAAGGGTTATAATTTCTTGTAACTATATTAATAAATATGTTTTTTAAGGTAGTAGTTTTTAAAGTATAAGAAGTTGAAAATTACAATTATTTTACATTTCTTCGACTTTTAAGACACTGTGTGAGGTTACAATTCGCAACGGAATTGTACCGGGAGCACGCGTTTTGCTCGTCAATTTAGTTATTCAGTTAAATCTCAGAACGAAAATTATTTAATCTTTTAACCAACTTTTCGTATTTTATATTGAAATATATGAACATATATATAAATAGACAAATAAGCATATATATATATAAATAAATAAATAAATAAATAAATATATATATATATATATATATATATATATATATATATATATATAATATCATTTTCTCAAGGATAAATAAAAAGTTAATTTTAAATCTAAATTGATTTTTTTAATCAACCTTCCCGTTCTGTGGTTCCACATCGACTGGTGTAAAAAATAGATTTTATTTGTCTCAATTTTTCCAGAATCTATGTCGTAGACAAGAACATTCGGCTTCGTTTTCCTGTCTATACCGTTATTTTTGTACACACAAACAAACCATGTTGTTACACTAACCCGTACTAGTACGTGATCCGAGCTCAAGTATCAAACGTCAGAAAACGTACTAGTATGTATCCCACATACAATGTGTTAAGTAAAAAAAAAATCTTTTTTTTTCAAATATTTTAAAAAAATATATACGTATCTTAAATTTATATACGAATTTAGTTTCCGAGTTATTTTCAGATATTGTAGTATGTTTTTTGAACATTAAGTTTCTCCTGAACTTAATTACATTTTTAATAATCTTGCACATTAACGTTGACATTATTTTTATTAACAGCAATGAGTCCCTTATTTAACTTTCTAATAAAAATATGTTTATGTTTCAAAAGAGAATGAGATGTGAGTAGAAATTATAATTTGGTCTAACTATATTAAAAAACAGTTTATTAAACTGGTATGTTTTAACGTATAAAATATCGAAAATTATAATTATTTTACGTTTCATCGACTTCAAGAGCTATATGATCCTTTCCTATTTTTGATAAAAACATTCTATTTCAATCAAAAGTCTCTTGTCCCCTAAAGAAGCAGAATCTAAATTTTTCTGCAACTTCTCTAATCAATTTTTTCTGCAACTAAATAAATAGAAAATTAGCATAATCAATAAAAACTAACCTGATATGTACACCACATGGTATATTTGTACATGCAGTAATTTAAGGTACACTCGATTGTACGATGCATCATCAGAATCTTCATTTGTATTTTTCTTTTAATGTATTTTACATCCACTGGAAGTAAACACATACTGTGGTTGATTGGTTGGTTGTTTCGCTTTGTACTCATTTAGTAGTAATGTAATTTCTCATGGAAGACTGTTGTTAAAGAATCTAAAGGTTGGACTTATGAGGGAGGGGGCTCATTATTTAGTATCACGGACTAAGCAGAACATCCGGAGGGTTATCCTGCCACCCCTAAAGTATAGTTTTGGAATTTGGAGGACATTGAGACTACAAACCTATTTACGTGCACTAGTCGCCATTAGTGAACGCATCAGGTATTTCATCGTATCTATCCTCAATCTCTCAACGCTCTATATCACTGCCTTTAAAGACTGTGATCTCGCGGGTATCCTACCATTCTTTAATGTGTTATTTTGAATTATCAAATATTTGAACTTTCTAATAAATTTGAATAATGATCGACATCGGTAGGAGGTTTACTCTATAAAATAAAACAAGTTACGATAAACCAAGCAGAGTACAAAACATTTTTTTAATTTTCAATATAATTTCCCCCAACAAAATTTACCTCTCGATATTTCATCATTCAATTGTATAGAAAGCACATTTTATAGAGCAATAAAATGACATTTGGGCTTTTCCCTTGTCCACTGAAATCCAGTTTTCAAACAAAAAAAAAGTAATAATAATCCAATTACAGTCGAGGGCTTATTTTTACTGTTCGACGTTACATTTCAAGTTTGTCAGGAATTTCTCTTTTAGTGTACCTATGGGAGAGGCACTCAGTCATTTACCCTAAAACTGCGACTAGACAACTTTTTCACTGTGCGTTCCATTCGGTTTTACGAATCCCTCTGTGTCCACTCACGAAATAAAGGGAAGTGGATAGTTTTATTGTTCCTTCCTATTGTTCCAAACTCAAAGAAGATAATTAGAGAGGGAGAGCCTAGTATAAGTTTTTTCATTGGTGCTTACTTAATATGTCCTGCTCTCTGCATCACGTTTTAAGTATTGTACAATTGCTGTAATTTATTTAAGTTTTATTTGTTTATTTGTACTTGCTGGAAAGCACGTATAAAACATGCAGCTATCTTCAATACAGTCTCGAGTTACTTGATGCTGCAACACATTAGGGCTGACATAAGCAAATTATTGAAGAAACCCACCAAAGTACCACATTTATTGACCCTCGAGATTGCTGGTTACCCGAGGTTGCACGCAGTGCAACAAGGTTGCGCAGAGGTGCAACTTTTCTCATTCAAATACTAACATAATTGCTTTTGATTATGAGCAGAAAATTTGTATGACCAAACATAATTTATTAAAAGTTTAAAATACAATTCCGAACTCGGGCCGGGCCTATGATCGACAACGTTCTTTAAAGTTGAGTGGAGCAGGCAAAATAGTTTCATGGCCACAATATCCTCCAAGTTCTCAATACCTCTGGCAATAGCAGATCCAAGTCTATGGAACTTTAGCTTGGCCCCTGCTTCAAAATTACGAGTACCTATTTGAGCGAAGTCGTTCTTTCACCTTAATGGTGCTCATTAAAGCGAAAGGCGCACCCCTTGGCCTTAATACGAGAGCCTGCAGGCTCAATCGTGCTTGGTTTGTCTAAGTGGCATCAGAAAAGACAACATTTCGAATTATTTGAAATATTAATTTTTAAAAGTATTTCGAACTGATTTTTAAAAGTATTTTGAACTGATTTTTAAAAGTATTTTAATTAGAAATTTTACTGATCCCGTCAAATGTCGTTTTATATGCTATTTTTTAATATTAATTATTTATATATTACAGTGCTTACGATAACAGTTTAGAATATAGATATTGACCTACAATTTAAATTACATCAATCTGAAAACTGTTTTATATAGAATTAATTAATAACACCTAATTAGCTTTGATTTAAAAAACTCAAAACCTCATGAAAATAATAAAAGTAGCAGAAATAGAAATAAGTAAATAAATATGGTCTAATCATTTAAAAAATTGCGTAATGAATTTTAAAATCTAACATTAGATTTTTATCGTAATTTGCTGTAGACATTTATTCAAAGTCAATAGTAGATATCACGTTAAATCCAAAGCTTTGCCTGGGTGCTCACGCATGAGCATACTTTTAGAGGTATAATGCCAGACCATCGCTTTTTTTTTATGAAGTGTTGCGTAAGACGCTAAATTTATCTTCTCGTCTTTATTAATACATGCATATGGTTAGAGAGGTACGCTTAGCGTGCTGGTAATTAAAATAGGTAATTTTCATGTTCTAGAAAATTAAATTTTTTTTCGATCCCGACTGAACAAATATAATTATTACTGTGTCTTGTAAATTTACTACTTCTAGTTGTATCTACATCATGTATAGTATATCCAAAATTTATACCTAGTTTTTATCTACTACGTATGCGCTTTTTAGCATGTTACATACATTTACATGAGTAGAAAATTTGCATGACCAAACATGCTTTATTAATATTTTAAAATTCATTTCGAATTACTTGAAATAGTATTTGAAATGTAATTTTTAAAACTTAATATATTATATGAATATTTACTATATGAAATATATAAACCTGGTTTTGTTTTGGTTTGATTTTGGACGCTACGGTCTACTTTTTTGCAACACGAAGGCTAACGAGACCGGGATCTACTGCTTAAAGTCGATTCCGAACGGCCACAAACATCCATGCCATAGTGGGATTCGAACCCACGAACTCCGGTTCCGAAGGCCATCACCCTAACCATTCGGTTATCGTTCGGCTATATATAAACCTGATTAAGTATATTAAGAAACATAAGTTTCAATTTGCAGCGTTCTTATAGAATGGAATTTATTTTTTATTTTTTCGAACTCGATCAAAAAAAAAATGTAAGATTAGATTATTGAAGCGTTGAATAGTTATAATTTATAATAAGAACTATCATAAATTCTAAATATTCGAATATTTGACTGTTTTAAAGTATATTTTGTGGCAGATAAAAAATAAGACAATTGCAATTATCACTGTAATCTTTCAGGGAACAACAAAATAGCATTTGCACTGGTGTCTCGTCTGCTATAATCTACTTTCCAAGAGTTGGGAAAAAAAAGGAAAAACCCTGTGCCAATCGCAGATCGATTGTTCCATGAAAAACATTACCGTTCAAATTCGTCTAAAATTTCATTTTTACTCTGTGCCTGGAAGCTGTACTGAGTTATCTAACCATAAAATGTCGAGAAGAGAAAAATTTGAACGAATTTCGAGTCTCTTATCCATGTTCACCTGCAATATGGCGGTGGGTGGTTCATTATCCGCGCTGCTTTTTGTTTTGGGGCGAAGAGAGAAAGGCGCGTTGACACTTGTTTGGCATATTCCGTTTTCTACCCCATTAAGTTCTGCTTTGAGCAGTGTGTAATTACTTTTGTTTATTTCCTGGTTTTAACCGGGAATTCAAGTAAGGTTTTCCTCTTTTCGTATTTATTTTGATGGATGAATATAACGCATTCGTCGTAAGCGATGAATTTGTTATGTAAAAATCACTCAGCCTCGACAAATTAGTATAATTTACTTAGTCTTTTTTATACTACAAATATTAGTGTAATAAGTTACAAGTAGATGAAGGTTCATTAAAACATGCAGTAATGCTTAGCGTATTAACGTATATAGCGTATAAAGTATATAGCTTATAACGTATATAGCGTATAACGTATATAGCGTATATGAGCGTATTAACCTCCGAGCACGAACGTGTGCATTAATAAAGAAAGAATAAGATTTTTAAAAATTAAATATGTAACATTAAATAAAATAGAAGCCTATTTTATGCTTTCCATGTTAACTAAAAATTTTTCTTAGCAAATTTTAACCAAATTTTTACAAACTTTTTTCAATGTGACTCAGAGTGAAAATCTTTGTATTGCATTTTGAAAAAATTAACTTCCCTTTCCCCTTTAAAATATGTATTAACACTTGGCATGCGGGTATACTTCACCAACTTACGCGTGCGGCGGGCATTTTTTCGTGAATAGTGCGAAAGTTTAGTTATTCGGTAAGATCACAGTCAATCGAAATCTACTTTGTTTTTATGAACGAAACTTTATTTTATTCTACACTTAAATATAAACTGTATGATTATTTAACAAAAAAAAAAAAAACAAGACAATAGTTTTACGAAATCACAAAAATAAACGATTTTTAAAATTAAAGTTCTATGGACACGTGACAGAAATTTTAAACTGGTTTTGTCACATATACTTAAATTTAAAAATTGATTCAAAATATTTGATTAGAAAATACAAGAGACTGGATAAATTATGTAGAATAAATAATCTCGTGTTAATAATCATTTGCTTAAAATAACATGGAATTAAATATTGAAAATACACATTTCTCCTGTGAAAAAAAACTTTTAAAACAATACATTTCGGTTAAAAGCATATTACTTATTCATTATTCCTTTCCTATATAGTAAGTATATTTCTAATGGATATAATACTTCAAAATGCATTTGGTTAGAAATATGCATAAAACATACAGAGTAAAAGAATACAATCTTAAAATTTCAAGTACGAGTTTAAATTTGAATGATTTACTTCTCTTTATATCACGCTATACAAATAACACACTTGGCTCTTTTGTAGTGTAAAAATAACAAAAATTTATAACGATTTTTAAAATTAAAGTCCGATAATCTGTCAGCGCCTATATGTTCATCACTCTCTTTGTTACGACGGCTCATTTTATCCATTTTGTATTCGAAAATAAAAAATCAAGCTTCCAATTGACGAAAAATGATTTGTACGTTCTGGAGCTAGGGATCCAATTGTAGACGAAATGCCACAACAAAAAACCGAATCAATGCTAACTTGTGGAAAGAAAAAATGCAAAGCGTTGCATAGCAACGTAAACTACACACATATAATGAAACGCATACATACAATTATACGTATTTAGTAGATTTTTGGTGGTTAGCGGGTATCCACCACAAATCTGCTAAATACGTATTTTTAAGTGATCCGCGCTCTAGTGACAGATTGCAAAAAATGTAAAATTACGTTGACTTCACGAGAACTGTTAACATTGATGGAATTGAAGCACGAAGCAAATGGTGCTTTTCACGCATCTTTAATGTTTTTAGAATAGTTGTAAAATACACTATTTGTGGGATTAATTGATGTTATTGTATATTTTTGTGCCAAATTGTGTTCCTCATTTTGTGTAATTGTGTTTCAGTCATCAGATAATTTATTATTCTGGGATGTAATATAATCTAAATCCAACAAAATTATTGTGATGGAAAAATATTTAATTTGAGATAAATTTAGTTACCCATGCTGATATATATATATATATATATATATATATATATATATAATGTGTGTGTAAAAAACAAAATGATTACACTTAAATATCACCTATATAATAATAGCCTAAGTTATCTGTCCGTTTGTCCTGGAATTTATGAAGCGGTTGGACCTGGAATGGAAAGAGGCATCCATATTGGATTCTTGATGACTAAGGGTTAGAAAAGCTCGAAATGCACCCCTTCCCACCTATTTGTAGCTTTTAATGCCATTATCTGAAGCCCTATTTTCCCCGGCTAAGAGCAGGCGATGAAATTTATCTATTAATCACCTAACAAATTGTTAAAAATAACATTTTTTTCTAGCAGTATGACGTCATTCCTTCAACCATCTCCTTTAATTATTTCTTATTTTAAATTATTTAAATATCGTCTGCATTATTTTCATTCGTTTTATTGCTGAACCTATATATTACGTAGATATTTTTTTTATATATTTGGCTTAAATAATAGATTAGGTACATATGTGATAATTTTAAATTGAATTATCGAATATTTTTGTTGCAATGAAAATTTTATTACAGGTACTAACAACAAATTTTATCCACTTCCAGGGTGTAGGGGAAAGCATAGTTTCATTTCTTTGCTTCC
The DNA here is from genome assembly GCA_032207245.1 of Pardosa pseudoannulata. Lineage (NCBI taxonomy): Eukaryota > Metazoa > Arthropoda > Arachnida > Araneae > Lycosidae > Pardosa > Pardosa pseudoannulata. The sequence continues at coordinate 7,917,827 of CM063509.1, forward strand.
ATTAATTACTATGGCCAAAAAAAGGAAAAAAATTGGGAAGAACTTAACAATTATTTCGACGTAGCTAAGAAACCTTTGAACTATCTTTCTAAATGAACTAACGTGATTATAAACTGCATTCACAGCATCGGGAGACTTTAGAAGAGTATGAAGATAAATTATGGAGAGTGTACCAGATAATTCTGAGCCAAAAAAACAAACCATTTTTTTTTTACCTATCTCATAGGGTACTTTACAATTCTGGAAAATTGAAAATTTTAATGATCATGTCATATGACTGGTTATATGCGCGTCTTATAAATATTTTCCTCTCTCTAATTCTAATTTCTTAAAATATATTCCCCAGCCACAAAATGCCTTAATCAACTGAGTTTCCTTCAATAAAATTCTTCCATCCCATATCCCAAAACTTTCTTTTTCTCATATTGCTTGTGCACTCGCCACATTTTCCATTCGACGTTGGCAAATGGCTCAGATTTCCCATCTGATCCAAGTCCTCTTTCCTTGTTAATAATGCTATCTAAGCTACTTTCTCTTGGGAATTCTTCTCTGCGTCTCGCTCTGGGCTCCAACCCTGTTCCAGCACTTGTTTAGATGATTTTTTTATCTTCTGCCTTCTACTGGGAAGCACATGTTTTTCTGTTAACTCAAATAACATTTCAGTTGTACTCGAACTTGTTCTTCTCTTCAGTGTGGTCCGACTGCAAAATATTTAATCATACCAATTTTTAATCGGCTCCTTACCTAACAAGATCTGGTAAATTAAAGAAATAAGGGCTTGATTACTTGTGACCGGCCTTTAAAATGTTTACCGTCACTCTCTCTCATACACACAGAGATATTTACATATAGAGAGCGACAGAGACACAGATAAACAGACAGAGACATCGAGAGAGTACAGAAAATATATCATAGGTAGGTAAATAGATAATAATCGACATCTTTAGGTATGACAAAGCGTTATTAAATCTCTACAAACTTTCAAGTTTTAAGCCCTTTGAAATGCTACTGATCTCTTAAAAGAAGCAGTAGCCATGTTTGTTGTGTAATCCAATAACATTTCTGTAGCAAGTTTATGTTTTCAATATTTGTTTGCAAACCTTTATAAATTTCATCTCGTTTTCGAAACCTGTTTTTCCTACAATCCACTTCTAACCGGGATTGCAGACACGGAGCAGATTTTGAAAGAAATATCAAAGAGGTTACTCTAACAAAATTGTAGATTAAATATGAATTTACTTAGAAGAAAAGTGGAATTTAAGTGCTTTAGTTTATATCGGGATACGTTTTCCTTCGTTGAAATAGTAATAAAAGTTTTTGACAGCAAATATATACACCTCTATTGTTTATATATATATATATCGAGAGAGAGAGAGAGAGAGAGAGAGAGAGAGAAAATATTAATAAAACTGAAAATTACAAAAATTACAGGTTTTTGTGAAGCATTCCAACAAGTGTTTATAAAGATTTCTTTAAAATTGTATCCGATTATGAAGTGGGTACACCAAGAATGAATAGAGGCATCCATATTGGATTATTGACTTAGAATTAACAATATTCAGATCAAGTCTTTAAAACGTTCAAAATCCACTTCCAACTTTTATGAGCGTTTAATATCATTATTTCGAGCTCTATTTTTTACGGTTAAGAGTAGGCGATTAAATTTATCAATTTATCACATAATAGGTAAAAAAATAACTTTTTCTAGCATTTGACGTCATTTCTTCAACCATCTCGTTTAATCATTTCTTATTTTAAATTATTTAAACATATTATACATTATTTTCATCCGTTTTATCACTGAACTTTGATATGATGTCAACTTTTTTTTTATATTTGTCTTAACACATCAGGTACATATGTGATCATTTTAAACTTAATCATAGATTATTTTTTTCTTGCAATGAAAATTTTATCACCGGTACTTACAATTTTTTCCGTAAATGTCTAGGAGTGAGTCTAGGAGTCAGGGACTCATAAATATCTAGCGTTTAAGTTATATATCTTTGAAAATTAAGAAGTTTGTTCGTTGGTGTGTTTGTGTTTTATGCATAACCACACGGTTTGACTATATGAATTCGATGTTATTCTAAACTGCATTCGCAGTATCGGTATACTTTAAATGAGTATGAAGATAAACAAATAATTAAGCGTGTACCAGATAATTCTCAGCCAGAAAACAAACCATTTTTTTACCTGTCTGACAGGGTACTTTAAAATTTAAAAATCTCGATATATGATGGGCTTATATGCGAGTTTTAAACATAATAGGATGAAATTGATAAAAAAGGAGAAAATTCATAATAAAAGATTTACGTGACGCCATTTGTAAATACGCCACTGTAAAATAACTCTTTAGATAAAGCTATCATTATTTCAATAGATGTTCCTACTAATAAAATTAAGTTTACGTGTGAGGCTTGAAAGGTCGTAACACACTGATCCAAATTCCAATGTTATAAATAGTAGATATTCAAAATTTTGTTTGATTTTTTATGGGTTAAACATTTACGTGCACCAAAAGAAAATAATATAGTTTTCGTTTTGATTTTCTTTTCTTTTTTTTTTTTTTTTTTAAAGGAAGCAACTTTATTTTTAGGATTACAAAAGACGTTGAATTTCAATTTTCAAATTTTTTTACAATATTTTTAAAATGAAAATAAAGTTATATAAACATTTAAGACAGAAAATAAGGTGATTAAAAATTAAAGTTATTTGGTAAAAACCAGGCAGTCCAAAAATAGTTCACATATCACAGCCTACTAACACATTTTTTAAATTTTATTTTTGGAATTTATATAGAAACAAAACTAGATATAAATTGTAGCTTACGTTAAATACTATTTATGTAAGACATTCATCTAAAATAATATACACATTTTAGCCACTCTTTTAGCCATTTTAGGGTATTGAATCCTCTGTAACTCAAGAAATTACTTTGCGATTTCCAAAGCATACCCAGTTAGATGACAAACTCATTAATGTAGAATATATAAAATTTTTAATATAAAATACATAAAAGTAATGAAATAAAACACTTTTAAAATTACTAATTCTATACAAAAAAAATGATCAAAGTAAAAAAAATATTTTTATAAGTTTAAAATGGTATGAAAGAATACGGTGGAAATAGTATATTTTATGAAAATAGTTCATGAACAGGTTTTAGTTCAGTAAAAAAATTGTTATCCTCAATATATCTTTGAATAATGAATTGAATACCTGACTGGATTTTTTAGAACAAAACATTTTCTAATTTTGGTCACAATCTTCTATTTAGTAGAATGAATCTTATCCTCTTAATTGTGTCTAGAAAGAGATGCTAGGCCCTAATAGGCTAACTAATTGACAATATCCCACGTATGAAAATAGTATTTTTAATTTATGTTTGCTTTTTAATAGATATCTTAGTTTCTTTAATTTAAGTCTTTTAGCATAACATTTAATCATTTCTTCGTAACATTTTAGATGATCATCACTTTTTCTAGAAATAATTCTATGACATAGAGGAAAACATATGTGGGAGAAAAAAAGAGAAAGAATGGAAGGGAAACTGAAAGGGAAGAAAAAGAATTAGATCTCTTTCGTTTGGTCAAATGCCATTTTAAGAGCAACAAGATAAAGGGTGATTGAATATAAAGAAATATAAAATTTGATGGCGCTCTCTATTTTCTAAAAAGCCGAAGATAAAGGAAACGTGAAAAGCGTATTTTTCGAGATCAGGACTATATATCAGACTCTATATCTAGAGAGGCAGCATCGGGAAAAGCTGCTAAATTGATGTTGCAACTTTTACACTGATGCCATTTAGAGAAAACAAAACAAAAGAGAGCATCATCTTCTTTTATTGAACATTGTTAAGGTCGGGAATTCGCGAAAATGGGGCGCCGCCGGAGATGAAATAGACTGGAACTGAAAACTGCTGTCTTTTCAATTTGCCGAAACTAAATAGATGTCTGATTACCTTTCATTTGGCACATGTCCTATTACACACTACAATTATCGCTTATTATACCGTCTATTTAATGCCGTAGTTTATATGTTTAATAAACATGCGGTTTAACATACATATGTAACTTTTAATAATCAAAACTTTACTAAACGGATATCTCAAATATTACTATTATTAATGCTTTATAAATGTAGTAATTTATAATGTAATATTAATGATAATTTATAAATGTAAAACTCAGGCATTGTTTATATCTATTTCCAAAAAATGAAAATTAAAAAGTAATTACGTTATTGATTAAATTTAACTTGATAATTTCATGTTTTATACACAAATGATTTAATATCGTATATTTATAGCAGATATTTAAAATTTGGTAAGCATTTTATTTAATATAAAAAATTGCATTCATTTTTAAAGCGTAACTGTGCAAATATTTGAAACATTACCTAAACAATTGCATTTAATAACTATTTTTATTTACGGTTGAATTTTGCATTTTTTATATTTGTTTTGAAAAATACTATAATTTTTAATTTCAAACATCTCTTATTTCCCACTATACTTATGGCTTATTATAGCGTCTATTTATTGCCATTGTTTATATGTTTATTAAACATAAGATTTAATATAATTATCTAACTTTTAGTAATTGAGACTTAACTAAGCAGATATCTCAAATATTACCCACACAAATGAATTTTGCATACATTTCAGTTTATAAATTTAAAACTCTGGATTTGTTTATATCTAAAAATATACAGTGTAATAAAAAGTAATTACGATGTTGATCACATTGAACATAATTTCATGTTTTATACAAAAGATGGATTAAAATAGAGTATATTTATAGCAAACGTTTAAAATTTAGTAAGCATGTTGTTTAATATAAATAATTACATTCATTATTAAGAAGTGACTAGTCAAAGGTTTTTTAAAATATTACCAAAACAATTGCATTTAATAACCATTTTAATTTACGCTTGTAGATATATTAGTATATCAGTATATTTGATTGGAAAAAAAGTATTTATAATCTTTAATTTCAAACATTTCTTATTTCACACTATACTTATCACTTATTAAATCGTCTATTTATCGCCCTTGTTTATATATTTAGTAAACATGGGGTTTAATAAACAAATCTAACTTTTATTAATTGAAACTTTACTAAGCAGATATTTCAAATATTACGGGCAGAAATACATTTTGTATATATTTATAATTTATAAATGTAAAACACTATCATTGTTTATATCTGGTTCCAAAAAGAATCAAAAATAAAAAGTAATGTTATTGATTTTATTTAACTTGATAATTTCATGTTTTATGCAACACACGGATTTTAATAGCTTATATTTATAGCAAATGTATAAACTTTAGTAAGCATGTTATTAAATATAAATATTTACATTCATTATTAGAAGTGACTGTGCCAATATTTGAAACATTAACAAAACATTTAATAACCATTTAAATTTACACTTGTAGACATGCATTTTTTATATTTGTTTTGAAAAAAATATTTATAATCTTTAATTTTAAACATTTCTCATTTTACAATACAATTATCGCTTATCATAGCGTCTATTTATTGCCAGTGTTTATATATTTAGTAAACATGTGGTTTAATATATATATCTAACTTTTATTAATCAAAACTTTACTAAGCAGATATCTCAAATATTGCCGACAAATGCATTTTGCATACATTTCATTTTACAAATTGAAAATTCTAGCATTGTTTATATCTATTTCCAAAAAAATCAAAAATCAAAAGTAATTAAGTTATTGATTACATTGAACATGATAATTTCATATTTTATACAACACATATATTTTATTAGTGTATATAGCAAATATGTAAACTTTATTAAGCATGTTATTTAATATAAATAATTACATTCATTATTAAGAAGTGATAGTGCAAATATCTTAAATATTATCAAAACAATTGCATTTAATAACCATTTTAATTTAAACTTGTATAAATTATAAATATTTAATATTTCTTTTGAAAAAAAAGTAATTAAAATCTTTCATTTCAAACATTTCTTATTTCACACTATACTTATCGCTTATTAAAGAGTCTATTTATTGCCATTGTTTATATATTTAGTAAACGTGTGGTTTAATAAACATATCTAACTTTATTAATTAAAACTTTACTAAGCAGATATTTCAAATATTACTGACAGAAATACATTTAGTATATATTTATAATTTATAAATGTAAAACACTGACATTGTTTATATCTGGTTCCAAAAAGAATCAAAAATAAAAAGTAATGTCATTGATTTTATTTAACTTGATAATTTCATGTTTTATGCAATACACGGATTTTAATAGCGTATATTTATAGCAAATGTTTAAACTTTAGTAAGCAAGTTATTTAATATAAATATTTACATTCATTATTAAGAAGTGACTGTGCCAATATTTGAAACATTACTAAAACATTTTATAACCATTTAAATTTACTCTTGTAGACATGCATTTTTTATGTATTTTTGAGACATGCATTTTTGAAAAAAACATTTATAATCTTTAATTTTAAACATTTCTTATTTTACAATACAATTATCACTTATCATAGCGTCTATTTATTGCCATTGTTTATATATTTAGTAAACGTGTGGTTTAATATACATATCTAACTTTTATTAATCAAAAATGTATTAAGCAGGTATCTCAAATATTGCCGGCAAAAGCATTTTGCATATATTTCAATTTATAAATTGAAAATTCTGGCATTGTTTATATCTATTTCCAAAAAATCAAAAATCAAAAGTAATTATGTTATTGATTACATTGAACTTGACAATTTCATGTTTTATACCACACAGAAATTTTAATAGTGTATATTTACAGCAAATATTTAAAATTTACTAAGCATGTTATTTCATATAAAAAATTACATTCAATTTTAAGAAGTGACTGTGCAAATATTTTTTAAAAATATTACCAAAACAATTTTATTTAATAACCATTTTAATTTACGCTTGTAGAAATTATGCATTTTTATATTTGTTTTGAAAAAAGTATCTTGCATTTCAAACACTTTTTATTTCACATTACAATTTACGCTTATTATAGTGTCTATTTATTGCCACTGTTTATATATTTGGTAAACATGCGATTTAATATACATATCTAACTTTTATTAATCAAAACTTTACTAAGAAGATATCTCAAATATTGCCTACACAAATGCATTTTGCACACATTTCAATTTATAAATGTAAAATTCTGGCATTGGTTATATCTATTTAAATAAAATAAAAATTAAAAAGTAATTATGATATTGATTACATTGAACATGATAATTTCATATTTTATACAACACATATATTTTATTAGTGTATATTTATAGCAAATATTTAAAATTTAGTAAGCATGTTATTTAATATAAATACATTCATTATTAAAAAGTGATCGTGCAAATATCTTAACTATTATCAAAACAATTGCATTTAATAACTATTTTAATTTACGCTTGTAGAAATTATGCATTTTTTGTATTTGTTTTGAAAAAGTATTTATAATTTTTAATTTCAAACATTTCTTATTTCAATCTACAATTATCACTTATTATAGTATCTATTTATTGCCATTGTTTATATATTTAGTAAACATACGATTTAATATACATATCTAACTTTTATTAATCAAAACTTTACTAAGTAGATATTTCAAATATTACCCGCCGAACGATAATTAGAGCATGCTCTTCGGAATTTATTGCCATGGATGTTACTAATCGGCTTTTTTCCATAAAATAAAAAAAATTGATTATAATGTTGATTACATTGAACAAAAATTCATGTTTTATACAAGATGTGGATTTTAATAGCGTATATTTATAGGAAAAGTTTAAAATTTAGTAAGCATGTTGCTTAAAATAAATAAATTCATTATTAAAAAGTGGCTGTGCAAATATATTAAACATTACCAAAACAATTGCATTTAAAACCATTTTAATTTACGCTTGTAGAAATTATGCATTTTTTGTATTTGTTTTGAAAAAAAGTATAGTTTTTAATTTCAAACAGTTCTTATTTCACACTATACTTATCGCTTAGTATATATAATTAATGACCATTGTCTATATTCTCACTAAGAGCGCAGTATGTCAAAAAGCAAAGATTGATTTCACAAATTTGTGATTACGCATATCCTACCGGCTAAAGATCCTCTGTGTTCAGTAATGGTAGCTGTGGCATGCATATAGATTCAAGGTTTAGGCTAAGCCGAGGTGTCTTCTGCTTATTCCTTGCTCCTAAATTACGAGAAACTTTGTTCTTTTGTGTTCCACCGTATAAGTAATGTTGGCCAATTATATATTACTCCCATAATAAAACAGCTAACAAGTAACTCGGTAATCGGGAATTCTAAAACGAAAATGTCCCGAATTGGAGATAAAAATATATTATTAAACCGTAATTAAACTGTCACTAATAAAATCATGTAAAAATTAACAGTGAGTGACATTTTCTTGTCGTACCACGGAAATGAATTTATGTTCTCACCCCCTTTCTGTGTGATTTAGTACACCAAAAAATCAGCTGTGCTGTGAGTACGGTTCATTGTACCACATAGAATAGGGATTTGCAGGAACTGGACTATCATGCTGATGCATGCTGTATGATCAAGTGTTCACACATAGAAAAACTAAGGTCTTTCATAAAAACTTTAAATTTATCTGTATTTACTCCAATGTTCTTCCTTCTATATTTTGATTTAGTACTTAATGCTATACATTACACTCAACACCTATTATATCTTTATATTTATATACCCCATTTATTATTTTACTATGTTCATTCAACACTCATTAAATTTTCATTAATTAAACGTCGTTGCATAAATTTCTAAAATGATACGCAAAAATACATTTAATGTATACTTTTTTAAAGGAATTCATAAATGTTTTGTGTACATTTATTTCAATAAATTTAAAATAAATATAAACAACATATATTATTTATATTTAATTTAAAGTATTTCATATTACATAAATCTCTCTAATTTATCCTAGCTGTTATTTTTCATCATTGTTTATATGTTTATTAATCCTACACTGCACTGTGATGGATATAAGAATAATTTTTTCCCTATGATATTTCTACTAAGAAATATATACTCCACATTAATTTTTATATGATTCAAAGATTTTATTCTTAATTTATTTTCTACATATGAGTAATTGGGTATTATATTTATAAGAATAAACAGTATTAGGATATTTCACATGCTTATCATTTTGCTATAATTACACTGTACTATCTGCTTGTATTTTTCTTATATTAAGTTTGAACACCAGACAATTTTCCTTATTTAAATAAGGTATTTAGTTTTAATTTTGTATTAATATTTCATCTATTTAGTAAAGGACACGTTTCAAATTACAAGTAACACTTATCGATTATTACTATTCTTTATTTTTTGTCATTGTTGATATGTTTATTAAACACGCATCTCTTATTTCCATTCTTAATAGACGAACGATTACCGAACGTTTACGGTACTGGCCTTCAGTACCGGAGTTCGTGATTTCGAATTACACTGAGGAATGGATGTTCGTAGCTGTTCGAAATGGGCTTTATGCTGTTGGTACCCTGTGTGGTGAGGCGATTTAGATCATTAAAATAACTTTTAATATAATTGCTATAAATAAAACGAGAAGTGAAACGCTTGGGATCTAAATCTGACCTCATCACATCTTTTGTAAAGGGGAGAGGACAATAAAAGTTATTTCAACGGTTTTTGTCTTGTGCGGGATTCTCGGGTGGGGTTCTGATCTCAGTCCCAGATTAGAATCATGTCTCCGTTAATGACACTAAATAAGAATGTACCTTTGTAGAGTTATTTATGAGTTAATAAGGAACAGTGTCCAATTTGAAGGGGTAAGGTTTTCCCTATATTTGCAGTTTAAAGGAGGTGAATGGATGACCAATGGATATATACAGATCTGCTGATTGGACGAAGAGAAGTTAGAAAGGGCAGATGAAAATAATATAAAAAAGACAAGTTCAGAAGTTGGAGTTCGGGGACCAAAGGAAGAGTTGGTCCAAGAGAGACTCCGAAAAACCAACGAGGACGACTTCTCGCAACGACCAGACGTGTTCCAGTGCATCCGCCTTTCAGAATCATCCAAATACTTTAGAAGGCTCCAGACCAGTGGTGAGACTGAAGTCAGCAGTGTCTACATTATTTCACCAAGAGCTCCAAACCTGAGTACTGCTCTAGCACACCCAATTGATCGATAAATGCACTTATTATAAGTATTTGAATTTGAAATTAGGTCATCTTTCCTTTTCTTCCTAAATTTTGGAATATTATTAATGTTAAATCTTGAATAAATGGGGGACCTAGTAGAAAGTTTGGAAAAGAAAATTTTATCCAGTTTGAATCAAATTTTTGTATATAGACATGTAAATAGCATAATAATACATATGCTTATTTTTTATTTTAAACTATCAACCTTGTATGTGTAATATTTGATTTTAGTAACTCTTAATTTAGCTTATTATTTTTTTTCAAAAAAAGTCTGTAGTCTCTAAGAACCTGTAGTTAAATTTAAAACTTAAATAATTTACACAATGCAAGACAAATAAAATTTAATCTTTGACTAACAAAATAATAACCACTATAAATTTGATCATAGTTAAATACCTAAATTTAATGAGAACTACAAGACAACCGGTCTACTTAGCCCTCGTTTTGCAAAAAGATAGATCGTATGACTTCAAACATAGCCATTGTTTAATCTTCATAGGATGGATAAAAATTACCGAAAAAAACCTTTTCAAACTGCATATACTGAGATGAGGATTTTCAAATATTTTTAGGAATTACAAATTAATAAGCTAAATAGATATCTCACTGAAGAAAAGATATTTCATGTTACATAATACGTTTATTTCTCACTGAATCATTTTCTTAGAGATGCTTATTTATTAAGATTGCAATTTATTTTGTTATTGCATTCATTAGTCAAATATTTTGTTTAAATTGATGAAAGCATTTTACATAAAGATGGAAATATTTAATATTACTTCCTAAGTTATTATTTTGGATATATTGTATTCTATATTTCTTATTTCACGAAATAAAATAAAGTCCATTCGAGTTTTATTTATGAATTTTTCCTTATTAATAATATTGTTTCATTTCGAAATTTCGCCATTTATTTTATATCCCATGCCACATGAAATATATTTGAAAAAACGTCCTAAAAAAATAGGAAATGTTCTCTTTAATTTTGTATGGTAGAAATATATTAATTTTGAAATAAAAATTTAAACAAAATAAATAGTATTTTCAATATTTTTACATACATGGGAAATGTTAATGTATTACAAAATTTTTTTTATCAAACTATAGAAAAATAAAAATAATTGCATCATTTTCAGCATAAATATAATAAACTAACACAACTGTCATGAATTCCAAGTCAATCAGATTTCTTAACATATTGTGTGTGTGTGTGTACATTCCACATCGGAATTGTACCGGGAGCCGGCGTTTTGAGCGTCAATTTAATTATTCAGTTAAATATCAAGAGATAGAAAATTATTTCATTTTCTATCCAAATTGTCGTATTTTATATTGATATATAGACAGACACACATACATACACAAAATTTTCACAAAGATAAATAAAAAGCTAATTTTAAATCTAAATTGATTTTTTTAAATCACCTCTCCGTTCTGTGGTTCCACATCGACTGGTGTAACAACTAGTTTTTATTCATGGAAATTTTTCCAGAACCTATGTAGTAGACAAGAACCTTCGGCTTCGTTTTCCTGTATGTACCGTTTATTTGTACCCACAAACAAACCATGTTGTTACACTAACCCGTACTAGAACGTGTCCCGAGCTCAAGTATCAATCATCAGAAAAAGCACTAGTACGCGTTCCGCAGACAATGTGTTAATTTCACAAATTATTTACAGTATCCGAGAAATAGCGACAACTGGCGATAACTGCCGAAATTTTAGTGGGAATGTAACTCTATTGAGAAAATCGAAAATTAAATAGTATGCATTGGATGAACAGATTTCGGTCTTCATATAATTGAAATACTGTTTGTTCTCTCTTTCGAACACATTCATTCCAAAATAAGCACATTTGCGTTCCTGAGTTGAGTTCAGGCGTCGCAGGCAAGGGGTTAATATATCTTTAGTTGAAAATTAGGTTTTATTCTGAGATATATAAAAATTGTAAGTAAAAGAAATTAAAATACAATAGAAAAATCTAATAAATTGAAAATTTTACTTTTTTTGTTATATTCAATTCGGAGCACTATACAATATATAGAAGAAATATTATATTGTTCTGTTCTTTTTAGTAAAAGTATTTTAAAAATATTTTTATTACGTTTATATCTTTAATTTTTATAAAGTGGCGTTTTATTACAACAGGTTGCAACTTTTAAGCTATTAGAATCCCTAATGTTTTCAGCAATGCCCTTCGCTTAATAAAACGTAATGATGATAATGATATTAAATGATAATTTGATATCTTACATTAATGTAAACACATTTTAAATAATCTGACACGATATTTGTATTTCACTGCATATTTTATTGCTTTGTGATAATTGTGTACATTTCAACAATAAAATATTTGTAAAACTGTCAATTTTGAAATCATCCACATCGGTGTCAATTAGAATTAATATATTGTAATTAAATTATATCGATTTATATATTTTTACTAAGCGTAAAAAAATAAACATTTAACTTAAAAATACGTTTGGTTTAAGTTCTTTTAAATAAATGACGTAGCCCAGCTTAAAAACCACTTTTGACTAATTCAAGATTGTATCTTAAATCATATAAAAGTATAAACCAATAAAGAAAGATTTTTACATATTGATACTACGGATAATATAAAATATGTGTAATATTAAGAATAGCTTACCCCTAGGAAAATTTGGCGATATTTACTAAAACACAAGGGTATTTCATACAATCTATTCCATGCTTTTTTTTTTAGGCTTTAAAGAAAGCAAAGAGTACCATTGTAATGGAAGTATATACTTTTACTTAACCCAAACCACTTTGAAACCTGGCTTTTATTTTTATAACCAATTAATTTTTCAACAGTTTACGAAGCCAATAGTTTACAATTATTCAAAATTAGCCGTAGTGAGCCATTAATTGTTAACTATATCTATTTTTTATGACCATTACTCGCATGTAATCCATAAGAAAAAGGTTTCCCAAGGAGAGATCGATACAAATATAATATAAATTAAAATATAGATATAGATCGTTTGGCACGGCGAGATCAGGAGAAAACTTTAGGCTACAATGCTCTGAGCTTTATCGCCAAGTTGGCGAGGATACCCTGTTCTTATATCAAACCCAAATGGGATATAAATAGGAAAAACATAAAACAGATGAATCATTAAATACAAAGAAAGGTGCATATATAAATATTTCAATCACAAATTCTACAGTTAGTTATACATTGTTTTTCTTCATTTGATGTTATTTTATATAATTTGAACATGATGATATAAATATGCCAATAACTCTATACTTTATGTCACAACAATGGTATTTACTATTATTTTATCGAACTTCCTTTGCAAATAAATGACCTCAAAAATGAGTTTACTGCATCTAAATTTAGAAAGGGTTTCCTCCTATTTTAGGATTTACGAGTTATTTATGGTGATGATTCTGTTATTAATCAACTTGTCTGATGAATTGCGCAATTCATCCTCAAATACTTTGTTACATGTTTTATGATACAGAAGATGATACATCACTAGGACGATATATTTCAATTTCAAACTTAAATTCCGTCAATAATTAACACTTGCATCAGTGATTTCAGAAGTACGCTCGCTAAAGAATCTACCAGATTGTAGATTTATAAATAGTGCAAAAGAGCCTTGAGGTAAAAACATAACCTCAGATACATGTTTTATCATTATAAAAGTTCCTTTTCAATGTTTTCTTAATGTTAAAATCTTTTACTTGATTTATAATAAATGTTTTACAAGTTTTTTATTAAGAATAATTTATTGTGTAAATTAATTTGTTTCTTCGCTTCGAGTATTAGTTTCAAGAAGAAAAACATTTGAGAACAAAAGTGAATATGAGTTGAATTTTACCATATATTAGCAAACCGTATATTATTAACCTTATACTAGGAAATTAGGGTTTTTTTTTTAAAAATAAGGCAAACTATGTTATATAAATACTTCAAAGTTTTAAAAAATTCAAAAAACTATAAATTAATTATGACAATTCGGCTCGTTTGAAGCACCATACATCTTTTTATGTTATTAATAGCCTTAATAAATGTATATACATAACATAATCCACCATATATGTGTGTCTATATCTATCTATCTATCTATCTATATCTATATCTATATCTATATCTATATCTATATATACATATCTATATCTATATATATATATATATATATATATATATATATATATATATATATATATATATATATATACATATATATATATATATATATATATATATATATGTGTGTGTGTGTGTGTGTGTGTGTGTGTGCAGATATGCATATATGTTAGAAGACCCGACAGACGTTGTCCTGTTTTAAAGCTGTAAATCCAAAAATTGTTAAATGTTTTTAAATAAATTATAAATTGGACCGTATTGATGAAAAGAGAGGGAAAATATTTTTAAAATACTTAACGCCACCATGCATACAGGCATCACAAACAAAATTAGATTAAATTAAAATTCGGCTGTACGGGGAATCTATCCCGGGACTTATCGTACTGATGCCCGTTGCGACGACCAAGACATCCCAGATAATTTGGTAGTAAAGTGTTTCAAATTGCATTATAGTTATCTCAATAAGCGCGCAGTTATGCATTTTTAATAAAAGAATATTTTGCATCTGATCCAATTGTGAATCTAAACCTTTCTTGATTCAATTTAATTACTTACACAAAATTTCATCAAAATCAGTCCAGCCGTTTAGGAGGATTTCTATTACAAATACCCGAACAGAAGAAATTTATATATGAAGATGTGACTTATATGTCTGTCTATATCCAGTGACCTACAGGTCTGTATCCAGTAACCTGCAGGTCTGTATCCAGTGACCTATAGGTCTGTATCCAGTGACTTATAGGTCTGTATCCAGTGACCTGTAGGTCTGTATCGAGTGACCTGTAGGTCTGTATCCAGTGACTTATCTAGTGATCTATATGTCTATCTATCCAGTAATCTATCTAGTGATCTATATGTCTATCTATCCAGTAATCTATCTAGTGATCTATATGTCTATCTATCCAGTAATCTATCTAGTGATCTATATGTCTATCTATCCAGTGATCTATATGTCTGTCTATCTAGTTATCTATATGTCTCTCTGGTGATCTATCCAGCCATCCACATCCATCCAGCTATCTATCTACCTACCTAGAGTTCCATCTACCTATCTTAGAACTACGGATACAGGTTTATCAAGTCGGTGTATATACTTTGTCTTAAAAAAATGCATTAATTAAAGTAACAAAAATTAATAGTTTTTTTAAAGTCAATTCATGAAAAGTCTAGTTAAAATGTAAATATAAACCAAGGCTAACTAATGTCCTATAGTTATCTGTAAAAGTTCTACAATTTTCATTTTATATTATCCATCATTTTTCATTAATGACGTGTACATGCAAATTATTTATCGTATGCATTTTATAGACATCACCAAATGACTTCCATAGTTATTTTATGAGCTAAACGTATCCCGAAATAAATTTACTGCATCTAAATTTGGAAAAGGATTCTTCGTATTCCAGGATTTACGAGTCATTTATGGTGATGACGCCGCTATTAATCACCGAATGTGATGAATGGGGCAATTCATCATCGGGCATTTTGTCAAAGGTTTTATGACACACCTGCTGATTCATGGCTCGGTTTCCGTTATTTTTGAATTTTATACCTTGCTCGTCGATCCATCAATAATTACGGCATGCATAATCTAGCTATGAAGTAGACTCACGAAAGAAGATAGCAAAGTACGGATTTATAATTCGTGAAATAGAGCTTTAAGGGCGAAAAATTAGTTATTATAACAGAAATATTTTCATTCATTTTTTCGAAGACGAGTTTTGCAACTTCTTTTCTATGATTAACTTTATAAATGTGAGTAACTCTCCCCTTTCATTTAATACACAATTGCAAACATATAAAATAAATTTTATAATGGAGTTTACTTTGTATAAGATTAGTAACTAAGATATTATTATTCTATAAGTGGCAGTTATATAATCCTGGATAATGTATTTATTATAAAACAAGATACATATAATGGAATTTATTTTATATTAATTAGAGACTAAGATTATTCCGTAAACCGCATTCATAATCCTAGATAATGCATTCCTTATAAAACATATAAAATGCATATAATAGAATTTAAATAAATTAGAGACTAAGAGATTATTCTGTAAACGGTATTATATAATCCTGGATAACGCATTTATTATAAGACATAAAATACATATAATGCCTTTACTTTATAAAAATTAGAGACTAAGGGATTATTATTCTGTAAATGGCATTATATAATCCTGGATAATGAATTTATCAAAAATATATATAAAATCCATATAATAATGGAATTTATATAAATTAGAAATTAAGGGATTATTATTCCGTAAACACATTTACATATTCCTGGATAATGCATTTCTCATAAAACATAAAATACATATAATAATGGCATTTACTTTATAAAAATTAGAGACTAAGGGATTATTATACTGTAAACGGCAGTTATATAATCCTCGATAATGCATTTTTAAAACATATATAAAATCCATATAATAATGGAATTTACTTTACATAAATTAGAAACTAAGAGATTATTCTGTAAGGGGCAGTTATATAATTTTGAATAATGTGTTTATTATAAGACATAAAATACATATAATGCCTTTACTTTATAAAAATTAGAGACTAAGAGATTATTATTCTGTAAATGACATTATATATTTGTTAAAAATTATATAAAATCCATATAATAATGGAATTGACTTTATATAACTTAGAAACTAAATGATTATTATACCTTAAACGCAGTTATATAATCATGGATAATGCATTTATTTTAAAACACAAAATACGTATAATAATAGAATTTAAACAAATTAGAGAATAAGGGATTATTCTGTAAACGGCATTATATAATCCTGGTTAATGCATTTATTATAAAACATAAAATACATATAATAAGGGAATTTACATCATAAAAATTAGAGACTAAGAGATTATTCTGTAAACGGCAGCTATATATTCCTGAATAATATATTTATTATAAAACACATATAATGGAAGTAACATAAAATACCTACAATGGAACTTATTTTACATTGATTAGAGAATAAGAGATTATTCCGTAAACGGCAGTCATAATCCTAGATAATGTATATCTAATACATTATAAAATTTATAAAATACATATAATATTAGAATTTAAATAAATTTGAGACTAAGCGAAAATTATTCTGTAAACCGCATTATATAAACCTGGATAATGCATTTATTATAACATATAAAACACACATAATAATGTCATTTACTTCATAGAAAATAGAGACTAAAGGATTATTCTGTAAACGGCAGTTATATAATCCTGGATAATGCATTTATTAAAAAATATATAAAATACATATAATGGAACTTACTTTATATAAATTAATAACTAAGGGATTATTATTCCGTAAACGCAGTTATATAACTCTGGATAATGCGTTTATTATAAACCAAAATGCATATAATAATGGAATGTACTTAATATAAATTTGAAACTAAGGGATTATTATTTTGTAAAAGCAGTTATGTAATCCTGATTAATGTATTTATTATAAAACATAATGGAATTTATTTTATATTAATTAGATACTAAGATATTGTTTCGTAAACGGCAGTTATGATTCGAGATAATGCATTTATTATAAAACATACAAAACACATATAATAATAGAATTTAAATAAATTAGGGACTAAGAGATTATTTTGTAAACGGTAGTTATATAATCCATGATAATGCACGTATTATAAAACGTAAAATGTATATAATAATGGAATTTACTTTATATAAATTAGAAACTAAGTAATTATGTAATCGGTAGTTATATAATCTTGAATAATGTATTTATTACAAAACAAAATATATATAATATAACTTATTTTATATTAATTAGAGACTAAGATTATTCCATAAACGGCATTCATAATCCTAGATGCTGCATTTCTTATAAAACATTAAATACATATAGAATAGAATTTAAATAAATTAAAGACTATGGGATTATTATTCTGTAAGCGGCATTATATAATCCTGGATAACGCATTTATTATAAAAAATAAAATACCTATAAGAACGGCATTTATTTTATAAAAATTAGAGACTAAAGGATTATTATTCTGTACACGGGAGGTATATAATACTAGATAATGCATTTATTAAAAAATATATAAAATCCATAAAATAATGAATTTACTTTATATAACTTAGAAACTAAGTGATTATTTTTCTGTAAACGGCATTATATAATCCTTCATAACGCATTTATTATAAATCATAAAATACATATAATAATGACATTTACTTTATAAAATTTAGAGACTAAGGGATTATTCTGTAAACGATAGTTAAATAATCCCGGATAATGCATTTATTAAAAATATATAAAATTTATATAATATTGGAATTTGCTTTATATAAATTAGAAACTAAGGGATTATTCCGTAAAAGCAATTATATAATCCTGGCTAATGAATTCATTATAAAACAAAATGCACATAATAATGGAATTTATATAACTGAGAAACTAAGTGATTATTATTCTGTAAACGTAGTTTTTATAATCCTGGATAATACATTTATATTAAAACATAAAATACTTATAATAATGGAATGTACTTTATATAAATTAGAAAATAAGGGATCCTGCAAACGTCAGATATAATCCTGGATAATGCAATTATTATAAAACATAATGAGATTTATTTTATAAATTAAAAACTGAATATTATTGTATTTTGTAAAAATCAGTTTACAGAATCCTAAACATTGTGTTTTAATATGGGGTTAAAAACTACAAACTATATATCTATGTTATAAAATTCGTAAAGTTCACATTCACTAAAGAATTTTATTTTTTAATTCTAAAATCTTAGTTAAAATTGAAATTTGAAATTTATAGAATGAAAATTACTATATTGAGCTTAAATTTGGTTAGACGTTTTTATATATAAGTTTCAAAAAGCTTTTTCTCGAATTACTAAATAAATTTTGTTTACATTTTGAGTAAAAAGATTATGATCATTTGAACATATATTATTAACTTAAAACTTTAAATGACTTAATTAAAAGTAGAAATAGAGAATTGGTTAAATCAGTTTTTCTAACTCAAAGAGGCACTTTTTAAAAATAATATCTAAGCATGTTTTTCTAAAGGACGTTTTTCTGTTTTAAATATTATAAGCCTTGTGAACAAAGAAAACTTATAGATGACATATCTAAATTATAAATATTTTTTGTCTAGCAGTCGTCCAAGTAGGCGTATAATTTCATTTGGTTTATTACATTATCATAATTTTGTTTTATGTACAATATTCATTAAGAATATTTTTAATATTTAAATTGGGTTTTAATAATTTAAATGCAGTATTATAAATTGAAAATAAAAGCACATATTCATTGTAATGTAGCCAAACATTTACAGTAATGGAGTGAAACATGAAAATTTAAGTTTTAATGTATATCTTTAAAAATAACAGATTTAAAATTGAATTTATAAAACGCTTCAACTTAAAGTATTTGTTTAGTTATGCTTCAAGCCATAAATGTAAGAGCTTTAAAGCTCTAAGATTGCAATTTGTAACTATATTTGGCTTAACCCATAGTGTGCAGGTCCATTTCGCAGCGGAATTATACCGGGAGCGGGCGTTTTGTGCCTAAATTGAGCTATTCAGTTCAATCTCGATAGATCGAAAAATATTTCATTTTTTAACCAACATTTCGTATTTTATATTGACATATATAAACAAATATATAAATAGAAATATATAAATAAGAACCATAAGATTTTTATAAACAAAAATATAATTTTGAGTGGATAAATTTATAATAGTACCGTAAATATGAAAAATCAAATAGAAATAGTGGTATATAGTTTTAATTTTATTTAATTATATTATATAGAAACATTTTAATATTATAAAAAATGAAAACAACAATCATAAAACTAATATTGTAAAAACTAGTTTTTATTTGTCTCAATTTTTAAAGAATCTATGTAGTAGACAAGAATATTCGTCTTCGCTTTCCTGTATATACCGTTGTTTTTGTACCCACAATCAAACCATGTTGTTACACTAACCCGTACTAGTACGTGACCAGCTCTCAAGTATCAATCGTCGATCGGACTAGTACTTGTCAAGAGCTCAAGTATCAATCGTCAAAAAACGTACTAGTACGTGTTCCTTATACAATGTGTTAATTGGTGTAGTAATATTATATTAACTCAACTTAAAGTCTTCAATTGCAGATTTAAGCTTATTTAACCGAAATAAATGATTAAATTATCAAGCTATGAAGAACTTTAATTGCACAGATTTATTAATAACATAGAACATAAGTTTGGAAATAATGCAATTATCTATAAAATGATGATATTACCTTTGTTATAGGTGGACATATAATGAATTTACATATATTTTTAATGTTAATTATCAGAAGACGTATAATTCTTTTGGATTTCAAAATCCTTTTTTACGGCATATAAGATGAAATATCATTCATTTAGAGAAATTTAGTGCAAGAATTTGACGAATAAGCAATACTTTCCCCATATGGCAGGTATAAACGGCTAATAAGTATCGAGACGACGTAAAGTATTTAGAAATTAAAAATATAAATTTCAAATAAAAATATAGACACGCCAAAGCAATAAATTTTGTCAGTGTAAAATTATTCTGTAATTTTTCCTTATTTCAGGTACAAAATGATAAAGAAGATACTCAAGAGAACAGAAAAAGAGAATAATTCAGTTAAACGTATTTTAATAAGAAACAAATTAAACAGCGTATAATAACATTTCACTATATGCAATTACGTATAATGACTAGCAATTATTTGGTATAATTACGGTTAAATAATTTTACAAA
Organism: Pardosa pseudoannulata; assembly: GCA_032207245.1. Classification (NCBI taxonomy): domain Eukaryota; kingdom Metazoa; phylum Arthropoda; class Arachnida; order Araneae; family Lycosidae; genus Pardosa; species Pardosa pseudoannulata. The sequence goes on from CM063509.1 coordinate 7,938,971, forward strand.
GATTTAATGAAAGCTTAATGATCATGATTGAGACAAATTTTCGTATTAAAAGCATTAAAGGTATTTAATTTTGGTTTTCCATGCTTATGAATTTCAAAGGATATGTCAAAAGTTAAATAATATCGGAATAACCTTTTAGAAATCAGAGTGATTAAATGGATATAATACAAATGCCGCAAACTACAATAGTTTTGCAATTTACAATATTAGACACCATGATAAGATCATAATCTTTAAAGTCTAACTACTTTTAAAGTAACTAATTTGTCGTAACTATTAATATTTAACATCATTATACATACGGAATCTTATAATAACTGCCGAAATATACAAAGAGAGAAAAAATAAAAAGCTTTTGAAATTATCAAAAGCTAGTGTATTTCATCACTTGAGACATCTTTGTGAACACTTGAGACGAAATTTCGAGAACAAGATTATAATTGTTCTGCATGATAATGGCAACGTTTATAGAATATGCAGCAGTATGGAATAATAGAGATAATACAAGTATCCTCAACTGATTCATTGTGTTGAAACTCATTGTTATGGATTATTTATATATATTTCTGTTATAGATATTGTACTATAGTAATGCACTTGTAAAAATATACTTAATAGGGCCCTACCGAACTGTTTCAATTGTAATATAAGATTACAAAGCTGCTAAAGGATTAAGAGAAAATAAAATTAAAAAGTATATACGACAAGATAATTTAATATCTGTCTCAGCTTTTATACCTATTCATTTATTGCCGTAAAAATATAGAAGATTCGTATTCAAAATACTCCTTAATAAGCTTACATTACTTTTTGTGAATTAAAGTAGTCACATATATACGTATTAGTTATAGAATAAGTAAATATTGTTTATATTATCAAAAATTTAGGTTGTATTTAATCACTAACTAGTTATAGTCACTGTAATTCCTCCTTTCTTAAAATATGATTGGATATTTTATTTCTCACATCAATATGATATCTGTAAGAATTCATTTGTGTATAAATATATATCATAGAATGAAAAGGCAGCGTAAATAAGGCCGTAATAAAGAGAATATGCAGACAGATGTTTTGCTTATACCGGCTTACAGTATTAGTAATCCATTGATATAGAATTGTAAATTGGAAACATCATTCATTTCTTGTTTCAGTATAGAATTCTCGAATCAAGCAGTTAAGAACTTTTTGTAAATGTTATGCTATATATATATATATATATATATATATATATATATATATATATATATATATATATATATATATATATATATATATATGTGTGTGTGTGTGTGTGTGTGTATAGAGAGAGGGAGAGAGAGAGAGAGAGAGAGAGAGAGAGAGCAGAATATATTTTCTTTACTTGTGTGTTGATTCTAGTTTGCTTTCATTGTTAAAGATGTTCAATCGTCAATCATTTCATGTTCTATTATAGAATTCTCGAATCAAGCAGTCAAGAACGTTTTGTAGATGTCGTGCTATATATAGATCAGAATTTATTTTCTTTACTCGTGTATTGATTCTCGTTTGTTTACACTGTTTAAGATGTTTTACACTTCTACCTTTTTCAACTCTATCAAAAGAATACAGTTTCTCTGAAATATTTCGTTTGAAGTGCTACGCTCTACTTTTTGCAACACCAGTGCTAATGAGACCGAAACCTACAGCTTAAAGCCGATTCCGAACGGCTACGAACATCCATGCCACTGTGGGATTCGAACTCACGTACTCCGGTACCGGAGGCAAGCACAATAATCAATCAGTCATCGTTCTTCTTTAGTTTAGTTTGGTTTCGGTTTGGAGAGCTACGGTCTACTGTTTTGCACTCGAATGCTAGTGAGACCAAGGTTTGGTTTGGTTTGGTTCGGAGTGCTACAGTCTACTTTTTACAACACGAGGGCTAATGAGACCGGGATCTACAGCTTAAAGCCGATTCCGAACGGCTACGAACATTCATGCCACAGTGGGATTCGAACCCACGATCTCCGGTTCCGAAGGCTAGCACCCTATACATTCGACCATCGTTCGGCTCTAGTGAGACCAAGACCTACTTTTTAAAGCCGATTCCGAACGGCTACGAACATCTATGCCATGAATAGGATTCGAACTTGCAAACTTCCATACGGATGTGCGGCTAACTACCATTCGATCATCGTTTGGCTCGCTCAACAAATGAGTATATAAAATAAAATCTCATTAAAAGAATTATTCCGTGTACGTATGGCAACCGAATATCATGTTAGGTAGTAATTGATAGACTCAATAGGTAGATTGTGAAAATAATATAATTTGCAATGTTTGAATTACGTCTTTCTATTCATTTAATTTTTTAAAAGTTATTTTCTATTTTTCACATAATTGTTTGTTTAGTATCTAATTAAATAGATTTTTTAGGAGATCTGTTGTAATTTGTTTCTGTGATTATTTGTGTTAGCTTATTTTTATTTATTTTTTTTTTTTATTTTTGCCGGATCCAATAAGTAGTACTTGAATAGGCCTTTTCAAGTAGTACTAATATCAAATGACTGCTGACACTTTTGCTCATAGCTTTTCAAATTCAATTTATGTTAATTAACACATTGTGTGCAGGTACATATCTCAGCAGAATTGTACCGGAAGTGGGAGTTTTGAGCGTCAATTTAGTTATTCAATTCAATCTCAATAGATCGAAAATTACTTCACTTTTAACCAACTTTCCGTATTTTATACTGAAATATATAAAGAAACATATAAATAGAAATATATGAATAACCATAAGATTTTTCTAAATAAAAAATATATTTTTTGGGGGATCCATTTATAATAGTATCCTAAATATAAAAAATCAAATAGAAATAGTAGTATATAGTTTCAATTTTTCAGAATTATATTATATAAACATTTTTACATTATAAAAATGAAAAGAGAAATCAAAACTAATAATGTAAAAAGTAGTTTTTATTTGTTTCAATTTTTTCAGAATATATATAATAAACAAGAACATACGGCTTCGTTTTCCTGTATATACCATTATTTTTGTACAAACCAACAAACCATGTTGTTACACAAACCCGTTCTAGTACGTGACCCGCGCTCAAGTATCAATCTTCAGAAAATGTACTAGTACCTGTTCCGGGGTCCAGTATCAATCGTCAGAAAACAAACTAGTAATATGAACGTGTCTCGTATACAATGTGTTAATAGGTAGATTGTGAAAAATAATAAAAATTGTGGTGTTTGAATTAATTGCGTGTTCATATTAATTTAAATTTTTTTTGAAAAGTTATTTTTCACTTTTACATATAATTGCTCAGTAGTATCAAATTAAATAGATATTTAGGGGAATTTCACTTAATTTGTAATTAAACGAATTACTGTTAGATGGCAATGTTATTTAAATTCCTGTGAGGATTTGTATTAACCTATTTTATTTATTTTTGTCGGATCCAATAAGTACTGCTTGTATAGACTTGCCTTTTAAAGTAGTACCTATCGGAATTGACTGCTGACATTCGTGATCATATCTTTTCGAATTTAGTTCACGTTAATTAGTACATTTTATGCAGGACATGTACGTTTTCTGATGATTGATACTTGAGCGCAGGACACTTCTAGTACGGGTTACTGTAACAACATGGTTTGTTTTAGGGTTCAAAAATAATGGTATATCCAGGAAAAAGAAGCCGAATGTTCTTGTCTCATTTTTTCATAATGCTGAAATATTTATTTATAACATAATTCGGAAAAAATCAATTTATATACTACTATTTCTATTTTATTTTTCCTATTTACGATACGATTATAAATTTATCCACTAAAAATATATTTTTTGCTTACAAAAATCTTATGGTTGTTTTTATATATATATATATATATATATATATATATATATATATATATATATATATTTATATATTTCAAAGAAAAATACAAAAATTTGGTTAAAAAATAAATAATTTTCGATCTATTGAGATTTAACTGAATAGCTAAATGGACTCTCAAAACGCCCGCTCCCGGTACAATTCAGCTGCGAAATGTACCTGCACACATGTGTTAATAGATAACATAAATTACCACTTAAACTCGCATTCTGTTTATTACAATGTAAACGAAAATATTTTGTATTTTTCAACTTGCTACTTTAACTTTTCTAAAAATGTTTACTAAATCTCTTGATATAGAAACATTAAATATACAACGAATAAAATATTTTTATTATAAAAAAAATGTTGATCTAAAACACTCTCCATTACTTCTACTATCCCTAAGCGATTTCCTTTTAAAATTACATAAACTGATTTAATATCTAAGTAATTTAGAAATATTATAAACCACTTATTACGTGAGAAAGAGCATGTCTGAAAAAGATATCCCTAATTGACAGCTGAGGGAATCCATTAATAATCATAAAAGAACTCCGTTCTCAATTTAATCATCTAAAGCACAGATATTGATAGAATTAAAAGCGCAAAACATTACTTTTCCCGATAAGTCATGCAACTTTCAAGGCACTTTAGACGTTGACAAACGGGTAATATGTGAGAAAGAACAGGTTTTCTTGAAATATTTAATAACGCTGAAGAAAGATCTATACATTTGTTGCAAGAAGATATATAAAAATACTTATGAGTTCGGAAGAAAGTTATTTTAAAGAATATCGTTTGTTTAGATATATTAAGGTTCTTAAATATGAAAGGAGAAGTCCATTGGCGGTGGGGTAGCGATCTATGCTTCCACGACGCAGTTCTTACGTTCGAATCCCGGGCAGGGAAAAGTTCAATCAGTCTTTTTTACCCATGAAATGGATAGACAAACAGAGGACCAAGCGTCCTCGGGAACTAAATATTGGGAGTTTTGCGTAAGGTCGACCACCTTACCGAAACTTATGCTACACATCCCAGAGCTTTTGGTCTCGGTAACTAAGATTGGCTCCGTAGGTCCTGACCCCTTAGGAGCTATTGCAACGGGGAGTTTATTTTAAAGGTAATAAATGTAAAGAAACTTTATTATATGAAAATTGAGTCATTCAAAATAGCCCAATTTTAACACTTTGTTTTATTATCAGAATAGTTTGGTTTGGAGCGCTACGGTCTACTTTTTGCAACACGAGGGCTAATGAGACCGGGACCTACAGCTTAAAGCCGATTCCGAACGGCTACGAACATCCATGCTACTGTGAGACTCGAACCCACGAACTACGGTACCGAAGGACAGCACCCTAATCAATCAGCCATCTTTAGGCCGAATCCCGAACAAAAGAAGGTTGACCGAGACTTATCCATTAAGTGGGTTGACAAACTGAAGACCAAGCGTCCTTGGGAACTAAATACTTTGAGTTCCGCTTAAGGTTGACCACCTAACCGAAACATATGCTACACACTCTAGGCCCCTTGGTCTCGGAAACTCAGATTGGCTCCTTAGGCCCTGACTCCTTAGGGGCTGTTTCACCGAGGAGTTTAGTTTTATTGTTATTAAAAGTTAAGAACTTATGGTGAAACTTAATTTCTTCTTTTGTAAATCTATGTACAGTATGAGATTTTTTATTAATTTTTTAAACAAGTTCTCGCTTTTTTCTTTAATTTTTTTGTGTTTTTACAAACAATTAAAAATTCAGCAAAGCTAAATAAATATATATAGGAAACTAAAGCTGGAAATCTAACGTATTTACGATCATAATTAAATATGTAATAAGACAAAATATAAGTATAAATCTTCGATTTAAAAATGCTTTAAGGGGAAATAGCCTCTTAACTGCCTTCATCTTAAAATATTAGTCTTTTCGACCATGTTGCTTACAAACGAAGTCTTAAATTTTGAAACTCTTAAATTCTTAAATTCCGGCTATTGAACCGAGGAGTTTAGTTTAAACTTAAAGGTAATATATGTAAAGGAACTTCTTTGTTGTATGAAAAATGAGTCATTAAAAATACCCTAATTGTAAGAATATATTTTATCAGAATGATATTTTAATTTCATGAATAATGCGAATATATACTCACAGAAACAAATTTAGTGTTATGTCTTTTATGTTAAGTAAAATTTTGTTAAATCTTGATAATGATAAAACAATTTTTAATTCCTCTAGTTTAAGTATTCTATTTTGATTGTAATCTTTTGTTGGGGATAATTTTATAATTTTTCTGAAATATACGTTGGATGATTCAGACATAATCTTTAGAAATAATTTCAGAAACTTTACAAGTATGCTTTAAAAATGCACATACTTATTTTAAAAGGTACAAGAACTCTTTTATTCCTTAAAGTAAAGATTAGATGAAATTGCAAAAATTCTATGGAAAACTAATTTAAAAAACAGTTAATGTATTTATCTTGTGCTTGTAAACATCTACGATTTTTTTCATTCGAAAATAACTCTTCGAAACATGTTAATTTTAACTTAATAGGCTATGAGGTATACTGTTCATATATTTTGAAGGTATAAAGAGATAAAATGCACCTTGATAAAAATTCAACTGGAGTCTAATACCCATTGAAGTCTAAGAATTGTATTTTTAAATAAGTAGATATTAATATTATATAGCGTTTTTGTTACTTATGCTACTTATAAATTGAAGGGTATCGAAATGTCCTCTTTGATTTTCATTGTTAGTTATATATCAGGGGAAAGAAAATATTGCATCTCTTCAAACTTTGAGTACTTTATACTGTTTCCTAGTAGAAAATGGGAGAACATGACTGCTTAGAGTATTTACTGTAATAACATAATTCATTTAAGATAACAAGTGAATAATTAAACTCGTAATATTACTTTAGCTATTACTCAAAAGATTCGAACAGTATGTCTCATCGAAGTTTCCATCCCCCCCTCTAAAGATAGTATTCCTTAAGCAGGGCTTATCCAATGATGGTACAAACTGTATTACATGCCAACGACTTTTGATGTCCTATTAGTAATTGATTCCTTGCAAATGTATAGAAACGATTATACTTTAACGATTTTATATAATCGCTTTTTTCTGTAATTTTGATTGCCACATTTATTTTTATCAATATACATACATAAGTATATTAAGCTTATCAAAACACATCATGAACATAAGACATTTTATGTAGATTTACCTCGAACATTGTTAAATATATGATTGGTTGGTCCAAAGTTAAAAGGATAATTCTACATATTTCCTGTAAAAATAGTTCAGTACTGTGAATCGGTTTTCCCATTCCTGCATTCAATAAGACTAGAATATTATGCAATTTAAAAATCTTAATTTTTCTGTTGGTCTTTTATAAAACGTTTCGATAAAATTTAACCAGACTTTTTATCATTTCCAACAACGATTTGCTTACAAATTACTTTCTCAAAATCAAGCATTTATTATTGAACTAGTCCTTACTTCTAAAAGTTCAAAATTACCTGTATAGAATTAAATTAAATGGACTAATATTTATAAAAGATGTTTAAACATTTTCTACACTATAGTCTATTATTAAATAAGTATTTTCTGTTACACACATGATATGATTAAGTTGTGTTTATCATTGTGTTGTGTGATAAATTTCAGTGTAATCAGATAAGGCACCATCCTCAATAATAAATGAAAAGAATGAAAGATTGAATTTAAAGTTGAAAAGTCAAAGAACAAACAATTTTCAAAATTTCTTCGTAATGCCCTCCATACACTAATATTAAATATTTACCATAAGATATAATTTTCTAGTTTCAATGTTTAAACAAATTCAAAAATTTTTACATTAACTCATTTTATGTGTAAATGTTTCTAAACTTTTTTTACATTTGTGAAAAAAGGAGCAATATTTCACAGTAGAAAATCTTTTATTGGAAAAATAGAACATGCTTTTATGAATGACGTAAAGACATCTTTGGCTGATGGTCATTTTTCAACTTTTTCTTCAGACTTAATCTTCTATATTAACTTTCCATTGACTTTCTTACATCTCTCAATTCTTTAGTGCCCAGGTCTACTTACTCTCATTTCCGGTTACTTATTGCACAGTGATTTCTGTAAAGTAAGACCTAGTGTGCTTATTTTTCCAAAATAAATTTTAAGCTTCCTAAATAGCTTAGAAATAAAAAATTTAGCATAATTTTCGGTACTTTATCAACATTAAATTATTAATACAGATGAATACAGAAAACTAATGCCTTTTAATAGTAGCTATTTTAATTTATCTCTGAAATCAAAGGATTGGCCAAGCGAAGTCACCAAATCAGAAAGGAAACAAGGTTATTCATCAAGTTTACTAAAAAAAAGGATGATTCGGTAAAAAATTTATTTCAAGACAAACATAATTAGGTTTAATTTTTATGACACACTTATCAAAATTATAGATTTACAAAAATTATTCTTTAATCCTCGGTTACATATATATATTTCGAAAGAATCTATTACTCAATAGTGATTGGTATGTAATACATTTCGACCTTATAAAACCATGATTGGATACCCCTGCTTGAAGATTAGAAGCATCGTCCTGAAAATTTGCACCTCTTTCATGAAGCAAAGTTTGCAAATTTTTTTTTAATACCTACTATTATCAGAAAAATTTACTCCCAATAATCCTTTTTTTTCTAGAATCTTCAAATCAAAACTGCGTTTTGATAGTTTAACAGGTTTATTTGTTTATTTCGTTTTTACCGGATATATATATCGATTATAATCTACGAATAGTAAAAGTACAATGGTTTTACATAATTTGTATGCCCAATTACACGACAAGAACTTAAAAACCTAACTCGATTAATTTATTATTAATTTAGAAAAACACTGCATTCCATATTCATGTAAAACATAAATTGCTCTATTATTTTTTATTAGTAACAAAACCTGGAGGTTGTCTCTTTAGAATATATTGCTTTAATGGGGATATAAATATGCCCACTGGACATCGCATTGCAGAATATAATTAACAATGCAAAGAAAAGTGAACGATACTAAAATCAAAACCAAGACTAAATACTTTGCCATAGACCCCCTACCCCCTCTTTGGACGTTTACCAAATACTACAAATGTTTCCTTATGTTTCTATTTTCCCTTCATTTGTTTTATGTAATCCCCCCACCCCTGCAGTCTAGAATTTTAGGGTTATCGGGATCAGGTATTGAATTCTATACCTTTCTTGTTCTGTTTGCATTGCTTTAATTCCAAATATTTCTTTTAGGCGTTTTTACTGTAAGTAGTTGCATTGAATTTGTACTTCAGCCTCTAGTCATAGCCTGTAGAGGAATTTATATAAAATACTTGCTTTTGGTATTTGGCCCCCCGTTTACAAAACCACTAAATTTATTTCTGAGTGAAAATTCAAATAGTTCATTTTGAAACATTGTTTCCGTAGTACTTTTCTATATCCCCTAGTGGTCTCAATCTCGTTTCCATGTTTTTTTCTTCCTGTGTAATAAATATACCAATTACACTTTATCACGAGGTACTTGCCTTAACCAATTTACTACTTATTTTTCCTGCTTGGGTTAAGGTGTTCTTTTGCAGTAAACATCAGTTACTGATTCCTCCCCCTCCAGACTCTGAATAAGTTTCGGGTGATGTCTTTGGACAGTCCTGATATAGTTTGTTTCTGTTATCTTACCTCGGATAAAGTCGGGAGTTCTAGTTCACTTTCCTCGAATACATGTGGGTGCGATTTCTTTTCGGAAAGTTTGTTTTCAAACCTGAAGTTTATTGATTTGTTTATGTTTCGAATTTTTGAGTGAAAGATAAGATACCCTTTCGTTTCTAATTGCATATCTTACTAAGATACCTGGTTTTGCGTTTACATCAAATTTCTCAATTTTTTTGGGAAACGTATGTAGGCTTAGATTCAGAAAGGTTTCACGCGTAGGCACAGATGTCCCCCTTTATTAAGACATACCCTATTCCAGCTGTAGACAAAATTTAGTAGTGCTTACAACCAAATTCCCGCATTCATCCACTTTTATGTAATACCAATTTTATTTTATCTATGTAGGTATAATTAAATCTCTCAGAGATGCCATTTTGTTCTGAGGTATATACATTTGTTAATGTTTAATAAGTTATTACAATATATTTTAAATTATATGTTCACTTATTACACACTATTATCTAAACTTATTTTTATTTTACAATCTAATAATCTTTCTGCATGCTTTTGAAATTTAACAAAAATCTCTAGTACATCTGTTTTAGAAAAGAAAACAATACTTTGTGAAAAATTATAAAGTATGGTCCTAAAATATCTATTTGAATGCATAGACGTAGTAGGTAACGGTCCACGTAAATCAGTGTAGTAATTGGATGGGTCTTCGAATGAAATGTTTTGATGAGTTTAAAGCTAACACGTTTAAATTTGGTTTCTTTACTTGGCCTAGACTCATGCGCTGATACTTCAAGTTCTGGTAAACCATAAATACATTTAGTTTTACTATTACATCCACGTTTATGTAGGCAAGTTTTGTGTACTATTAATCTAAACTTTCCCTGGAAAATTTAACGCTTTTTATAAATTTTGTATTTTGACACTGAATGGAGTATTTGTTTCTGTATTTGATACACTTAAATTTATCATCTCATTCACATTATATAATCTATTATCTGGATTAGAATACTCATGTTCGTTACGTAAATTTAAATACTTATCGGGAAATATATAATTCAGTCCATTATACAATATGGCAGAGGATAACAACTTTCCATTTTTTCAGAAAATATCTACTTTACCGTTATTGCTTACAAATTTAGCACCGGTTTTGTCAATTCAGGTGTATGCATTGTATTTTTGAGTAACAATACTACACTACAAAAATTTAATTTTACAGTACCTTTTCCTTTGACATCTGTAGTCTGACCATTCACAGCTCCAGTCAGATATTGGTTGTTGAGGGTGACAAAATCGTCATAAATAAATAGCCATAAATAGCTATTTTTTGTTTTTCCGGATGTAGATTACAAAATTCATTTTTAAAACAGTACTTTTAGAAAGAAAAAGTCTATTATGGTCGTAATATATGTCCATGGATAGACGTAGTTGGTAATGGTCTACACAAATCAGTGATTACTAATTCAAATGGTTTTTGAGTAAAGATTTTGTTAATGGGTTTAAAGCTAACACGTTTAAATTTGGTTTCTTTACATGACCTACAGTCATGAGCTGATGCTTTAAGTTCCGCTAAACCATAAACACATTTGTTGTTACTATTACATCCACGCTTATGAGGGCAAGTTTTGTGTACTATTCTTCTAAACTTTTGCTGCCAAAGGTAACGCTTTATACTGATTTTGTATTTTTAGATTTGACACTAGATTTAGTATTTGTTTCTACATTTGATACATTTAAATTTAGTCTCATTCACATTATATACACTATTATCTGGATTAGAACACTCATGTTCGTTACTTAAATTTAAATGTTTATCGGGAAATATATAATACAGGTCATTTTACAATTTGGCAAAGTATAACAATTTTCAGTATTTATAAAACATCTACTTTTCTGTTACTGATTTCAAATTTAGTGCCCTTTTGGTCAATACAGGGTCCTGATATTAAAATTCTGCGTAATTCAGGTGTATACATTGTATTTTTGAGTGACAACTCTACATTACAAAAAAATTAATTTTACAATACCTTTTCCTTTGATATATGTGGTCTGACCATCCACTGTACCAGTCAGGATTTGGTTGTTCAGAATGACAAAGTCAATAAGGAACACTTCTGGCTTCTTGAAAGTTCAAAGCCACTGAATCAAAAATCCAGTATTCCTATTGTCTTTCAGTTGTAAATACTTCCATTAAGAAACTCTGTCCATTACGCTTAATCCTTTAAGCTTAAGTACGGGGAAAAACTATTAAAAAGTTCAGTCTTCTATCAAATAGCCGTTTACAGCTTCTATGCACCCTTGTTAGTCGTATATTGCCACAGGTTGTGACTGGTTCTATAGCCATTTCTGTTTTCTTTCTTACTGGTAATGCAAAGTGCAGTTATCCAAATAATAGCAGTCGAATTGATGCACGTGACTGGTGCAGTATAAAAAATACGATAAGTCCAAAGAGCTTTGTTAAAAACAGTTATTACTTAGGCAACATATACCTTAGTAACTTTCAAGTTAAGCACTGCTGTAAGCAATACCTGCTACAGCTATTAAACAATCATCCTGCTTACATTCTGTCCACCCACGTCATCACACAACACGTGCTTTTATACAGCAGTGAAACTCAAAATTTGCATTAATACATTTGCATAAACACACTATTCGATCTTGCTACATTTCAAATCGAATTAAACCGAATGCACATTCGAGGTAAAGAAAATTAAATAGAGCAATTTGTCGCAACGTCACGGAGTACTATAATGCCCTTCACAATCCATTTTCATGTTTTTAATAGCCAATAGACAAACAATTATCTGCCCTACTTCTTGAAACTAAAGCCAGAATTGTCATAAGTTGAGATGCGCCCTGCTGCGTGAAATCGCCTTATAGGACCAGATACGTCACCTTGCTAACATATTTTTTTAAGATGAACCGGAATGAAATAAAATAACGTTCAAAAGCCCTGCTTTTTCTTACTTGATTTTTCCTTATTTTGATAACTACGTGTTTATCGAAACATTTTACCATGCAATTCTGAATCGAAATTTTAAAGATCATTCTCTTTAGAAATTTATCTGGTACACCTATTGCAACAAAACAATTAAATAACCTCAAGGCTTAATGAAAAGTGCTTCAAATCTATGAGACATTTGAATGTGTTTACCCACATGAGATAATCTGAAGCACAACTACCTCGAGGCCTTGTTTCTTAAATATCATTAATCAACTTCGATTTATAATTGTTTCATAACAGCGCTTTGAAGTGATTTATGCCACTGGGTATAAATTTCAAAGTTTTCTTTTCTGACACGTGATGGTAAATAAATCCTGACGGGGGAAGGAAACTTTGAAAGACTCAATTATTCCTTCGTATTGATTTTAAAGATTTACGGTTGTTTGATTTTGAATATGCTCTTGAAACTTGTTTTTATAGATAATTTGTAATACATGTTTAAATATCTCATTTTTGGATTTTACCTGTAAACTGAAATGTTTCCTTACATTAGTTTAATTTCAATATCTTATGAAAATTTATTTCAATTACAAAAATATTGAATAAATTGTATTAAATTTTTAAATTTGCCTGAACATGCAAAAGTACATTTGACTATTAACCTCTTCCCTGTTTTGCCCGTACACAGAACGGGTACAGCTTTCGATCTTTTACTGATTTTCCCGTACGGTGTACGGGCAATCTGAATTCTATTTCGCTTGTACTGTTTCGGCAGTATTTTTTCCAATTTTAAGAACAAATTATTGGTATATTTATAGCAAATTTTTGTATGTCCAGTAAATGATAGTTTGCAGTTTATTGTACTTTCTACTCTGATTGGTTCAAAAGAGCGGGTTTTTTCGCATGTTTTGTATGAGAAGACGAATTGTTATCTTTCAGTATATAGCTTTCTGGTTATATTTTACCAACCGTCTGATAAATTTATTGATGTAAGAGTTCAATAATATATTTTTACTTTTAAATAATGGATAATTCAAAGCGTATGGAGCTAAATTCTTGTGATTCGAACTCAATTATTCCTTCGGTTTGATTTTAAAGATTTACGATTGTTTGATTTTGAATACGCTCTTGAAACTTGTTTTTATAGGTAACTAGGAAGTTTGCCCGTGCTTCGCTACGGTGAACTTAATATATTACTTTTAAACAAAGATTTATTTTTCGTGAATAACTCTCTAAATTCGTCACAGTTCAGTTCGAGTCATTGGCATGTTTATATATTTCTATCATAAGCGTATTATAACATTATTCAGTTTTTATAATCGAATTTGTCTTATATTAAATTTGCTCAAACTTTTTTTATTGTAAAATATAAGCTTAACCCTAAATTGCATTACTGTATTACTACTGTACGTTGATTAGCAAAGTTAACAGATCTTGCCATATTACGTGATAGAATAGGAAGCACAGGTTTTGACAGCAACAGTGCTAATTTTGTTGGTAGTAATAAATGTTTTCCAAAATTAAGGAAATTTATGACAAACCACATAGTTTTGTATGAAACAGAAACACACATTCATATCGACAACCATATGAATATGAAGATAACTATATAAAATGATAGGTTTTATTTGGCCATGAGAGTCACTGAAATTTGTACTTTTTGTACTTAGAATATTGTTGATATGCATTTCATTGTAACATAAAAATGAACCAAGAATTAAATTTAAAATTAGTTCTCATATAAAAATGCTATAATTTGCGTCACATAGAAATGAAAGTGAATCACTTTATATCTCAAATTTCAGTTCAAATCGAATAGATACTAAGCAGACGATTTTAAATAATATAAAATAAGAAATGAATAAATGAAATATTTAAATGAATGACGTCATAATGATAGAAAAATATCATTTTCGCCTATTTATTATGTGATGAATTGAACATTTTAATCTCCTGCTTTTAACCGTGGAAAACTGCGTTTAAAACAATTACTTGGGATGACGTCACATTGCTAGAAATATTGCTTCTTTCCCTTAGATATGATGCGATAAATTAAAAACTTAATCGTTTGCGTTTAACCGGGGAAAATAATGCTTGGAATAATGACATGAAATGCTCGAAAAAGGGGGAAGGAACGAATTTCGAACGTTGAAAATTTACAAAACCCTTCCCAGGGATATACCTAAACATTTCCCAAATTTTCACGGCGATTGGATGCATAGTTTTTGAGTCTATTGAGTACATACATACAGACAGACACACACAAATTCATTTTTATATATATAGATTTGTAATACGTGTTTAAATATCTCATTTTTGGATTTTACATGTAAACTGAAATGATACCTTACAATAATAAATAAATTACAATTTCTTATGAAAACTTATTTCAATTACAAAAATGTGAAATAAATTTCATTAAATTTTTAAATTTGCCTGAACATGTAGAAGTACATTTGGCTATTAATCCCTTCCCTGTTTTGCTAGTACGCAGTACGGGTACAGCTTTCTGACCTTTACTGATTTTTCCTTACGGCGTACGGGAAATCTGATTTATATTTCACTTGTACTGTTTCGGCCGTATTTTTTTTAATTTTAGGAACAAATTATTAGGTAGTTGTCCAGTAAATGATAGTTTGCAGTTTATTGTATTTTCTACTCTGATTGGTTCAAAAGCTCGGGTTTTTTCGAATGTTTTGTATCAAGACGAATTGTTATTTTTCAGTGTATAGCTTTCTGGTTATATTTTACAAACCGCCTGATAATTTTATGGATGTAAGTGTTGAATAATATATTTTTACTTTTAAATAATGGATAATTCAGAGCGTATGGAGCTCATTTCTTGCGATTCGAACTGTGACTCGGAATCAGAAACTGAATTATCTGTAAATGATAGTAGCTAAAGTTTACTAGATGACCTGGATAGTAGTGACTCTGATAGTAGTACAGGTGGAATCAGTCAAGCAAGACAATTTTTTAAATTTAATTGTAACTATTCTTCCGATCCGCCTCCTAGATTTGCTTTCGCTGGAATTCCAAAAATTAACTTGGATATCGATAAGAATAAAGATAAACTTCAGTTCTATCCTGCTTTCATAGAAAATAAAAAGTTGTAATGAATGCTTAAAAATATTAGAAATGTTAATTTGAATAACATATCTTTACTTAAAAATGTAAAATGAACAAAAAAATTCAATAAAAAAATTGACATTTTTTGATCGAATTCTGGAAAAAGAGGAAAATGTCAATGGGTTAAAAAACATAGTCTATAATAATGTTTCGTTTTGTTTAACAGAATATTTGTCTGAATATTTATACAGCTGTAAAAACAAAACTGTAAATATTCAATAATTTAGTTCTTTTTTACACTACGTTAGTGCTATAAATCTAATATTGGTCTGTTATTTTATAAAGTGTGCTGTTTTTAAAAACCAATTATAAGTTTTTAATAGTAACAAATTTAATTATTTTTATTTTAATAGTAACAGCAGAATTAGTTTGTTCTTTTTTTATATAAATGTTCTCTACAATATATTGTTTCTTGTCTTTTAAACACTTTTTAAAACTTATTTTCAAGCAAATGAAGTACATTAGACCTTCTCATTATAAATTTGAAATACATTTATAAGCCGAACGATGGCCGATTGGTTAGGGTACTGGCCTTCAGTACCGGAATTCGTGGGTTCGAACCCCATACTGGCATAGATGTTCGTAGCGGTTTCTAATCGGCTTTAAGCTGTAGGTCCCAGTCTCATTAGCCCTCGTGTTGCAAAAAGTAGACCGTAGCACTCCAAACCAACTCAAATATCTTTGTAAAAATTCTTCTTTATGGTATTTTTATAAAGTCTTAATATTTTATCACATTTTACTAGATAAGCCAAAATATATATTTAGCAAGCAAAAAATCGAAAAATTTATATTTTCTTTAAAACAGGATAATGCAGTTATCTTGAATTTCGATTTATAATTTTCTAAGCCTAAATCGCACTACAAAAATTTATCTAATATAAATCACGATTTAAAGGAATGCTCCCTGAACATGTGTATACCCGGCACCTTATTCCCGGAACTCTTGCCAAAAATTCTACATAACCTCTGCTCACACAGCAGGTCGCTTTAAATTAATAAAATAATATTATACGCTCCAAACTTCTGAATTTAAACTCTGGGAAAAGTTTAGTGAAGACCCATTATTATAAAACCAACGCGTTCTGTCCGTGTTTATTAAAATTCTTACCACACACGTCTGCAAGAGTTTGTGCAACGACCCAAAAGCGAATTATGGTGCTTAATCTGAAGGGGGGGGGAGGTGTAAGCACTGTTTGGGACTGCTCTCTTTAAATACCTGGTGAGTGATGAGACAAATTGAAATAAACGTAATGGGTTGTCAAAGGGAATTTATCAAATTTATTTCATTAAAAATACTATTAATTATAGATATTTATTAAACTTATTAACCCCTTCCCTGTTTTGCCCGTACGCAATACGGTCACAGCTTTCGGGCCTTTACTGATTTGCCCGTACGGTGTACAGGCAATCTGATTTCTATTTCGCTTGCACTGTTTCTGTCGTATTTTTCTAATTTTAGTAACAAGTTATTCGTATAGATGTCCAGTAAATGATCGTTTGCAGTTTATTGTATTTTCTACTCTGATTGGTTCAAAAGCGAGGTTTTTTTTTGCATGTTTAGTATCAGAAGACGAATTGTTATCTTCCAGTGCATAGCTTTCTGGTTATATTTTACTAACCGCCTGATAATTTTATTGATGTGAGAGTTGAATAATATATTTTTATTTTCAAATAATGGATAATTCAAAGCGTATGGAGCTCATTTCTTGCGATTCGAACTGTGACTCGGAATCAGAAACTGAATTATCTGTAAATGATAGTAGCGAAAGTTTACTAGATGACCGGGATAGTAGTGACTCTGATAGTAGTACGGATAGAATCAGTGAAGTAAGACATTTTTTTAAAAAATTAATTGGGATAATTCTTCGGTTCCACCTCCTAGATTTCCTTTCACTGGAATTCCAGAATTTAACTTGGATATCGATGAGCCTAAAGGTAAACTTCAGTTTTTTGATGCTTTCATAGAAAGAAAAAAATTGTAATAATAGTGAAAAATATTAGAAATGTTAATTTTAATAACATATCGTCACTTAAAAATATAAAATGAACAAAAAAATGCGATAAAAAATGTGACATTTTTAGACTGAATTATGGAAAAAAAATGAAATTGTCAAAGGGTTAAACTTTTTATAAATATTTATTAAGCTTTTATATAGGAAATATATAGGAAAAGTTAATTTTTTAAGCATGTCTTACAATATTTACATGTGTTTTGATTGAATATACAGGGTATCCCAAAACGACCTCATAAACTCTGCACAGCTAGATTCTTCGTTGGGAGAACATAAAAACTGCCCAAAGAAGATTTCCTGTACTATCTATAGTTTATAAAAAAATACGAAAAACAAAGTATGACGTGTGCAAGAAAAAAAACACATTATTGGACATAAAAACAACAGTATTTGCATATCTTTCCAGACGATAATGTTTATTACTTTGGGCACTCATATCGTGTCATGCATGGGCACCATGGGATGACGTTAAGCCGCCGTTGAACTGGTATTTAAAAGGCTGCATCTTGCAGCTATCGGTAGTCTTCGTATGGTGACCATGGATTCCGTTCGTGACTACTGCGACATGTACAGAGTGTCCCAAAACAACCGCATAAACTCTGCACAGCTACATACCTTGCTGGGAGAACATAAAAACTTCTTAAAGAAGCTTTCCCGAAAGAGTTATTGAAGCCATAAATTCGATTTAAACGATATAAATAAAAATTAAACCTTGTCTTTTCATATTTTAAAGTATGTCCTAAAGTAATTTATATCTTCCAGCAAGAGAATGACTCAGGAATGTTTGAATTTCATAATTCAAATCGTCCTCTTTTAAATTTGATTATTAATAGTATCCTGTACGATCCATAGTTTACGAGAAAAATATGAAAAACAAAGTATGAAGTCACTGCCGGTGCCAGAAAAAAACACATTATTTGACATATCAACAACAGTATTTGCATATCTTTATAGTCGATAATGTTTAAAAATTTCTCCACGCATATAGCATCATCATGCGCACGCGCCACGGAATGACCTTAATTCGCCGTTGAACTGGTATTTGAAAGGCTGCATCTTGCAGTTACCGGTAGTCTTCGTATGGTGGTCATATATTCCTTTCGTGACTACTGAGACATGAACCTGATGTACGGATGATGTAATGGAAATGCCTTACGAACTGTTAGGAAGTATGCCCATGTATATACTGCGCTGTTGATATGTTCAATAAAGGTTTTTTCTTGCACCGGAAGTGACGTCATACTTTGTTTTTCGTATTTTTCTCGTATACTATGGATCGTGTCGAACGATGGCCGATTGGTTAGGGTGCTGGTTTTCGGTACCAGAGTTCGTGGGTTTGAATCCCACAGTGGCATGTATGTTCGTAGTCGTTCGGAATCGGGTTTAAGCTGTAGGTCCCGGTCTCATTAGCCCTCGTGTTGCAAAAAGTAACAGTAGCACTCCAAACCAAACCAAACCAAACCAAACCAAAATAAACTATGGATCGTACAGGAACTCTTCTTTGGGCAGTTTGTATATACTCCCAACGAGGAATCTAGCTGTGAAGAGTTTATGCGGTCGTTTTGGGACACCCTGTATAAATAGATGTATTTAAAAACTTATGTGTATTAATTGATGTACTTTGCATTTCTAGATGACTTGCTTGGTTTGTTTCAGTCATGTCCAGAAGACATGTGCCGTAACTGGATTTCTAAGAGTTCTCTCTTGTAATTTAGAAGCAGAGGCAAAATAAAAGACCACCAAGTTTGGCTTCACACTTCTAAAAACATCGTTTGTGGAACTGGTATTTAAAAGACTACATCTTGCAGCTACCGGTAGTCTTTGTATGGTAGCCATGTATTAAGTTCGTGACTACTGCAATATGTACCTGATGTACAGCCGATGTAATGGAAATGCCTTACGAACTGTTAGGGAGTATGCCCGTGCATATACTGTGGTTGATATATCCAATAATGTGTTTTTTTCTTGCACCGGAAATGACGTAATACTTTGTTTTTCGTATTTTTCTAGTAAACTATTGATCGTACAGGAACTCTTCTTAATGCAGTTTTTGTGTACTCCCAACGAAAAATCTAGCTATGCAGAGTTTATGCGGTCTTTTTGGGACACCCTGTTTAAATAGATGTATTTAAAAACATATGTGTATTAATTGATATACTGAACATTTTTAGATGATTTGCTTGGTTTCTGTCATGTCCAGAAGACATGTGACTTCACTGGATTTCTAAGAGTTCTTTCTTGTACTTTAGAAGCAGAGACAAAACAAAAGACCACCAAGTTTGCCTTGCCACTTCTAAAGACAACATTCTTAAAACTTGAATTTATTCGCTATCAAGAATCTGATTTATATGCCCAAATCGCCATTAATAAATACCTAGGATCTTTCGCTATCTCTGGCCTCGATCTCGGTACCTTTCGGTTACCAGATCACTGCATTGACCGACTGATCAACAGTATCTCATAACATATGAGTACATTGGTCATTATACAAAGGGACTCATTAGCCCTCAAAGCCAAAAGTAAATCAAAGCACTGTACATCAATCATGAAACATGAGAACATATTTCTTCAATTTTTGACACAGTGTTCGCAGATTTACAACAGAACAAATTGTGTTGTTATTAATAATTGAGGCTTCTTCGTTATGCCAGGAGATTTAATTTTCAAAAAAAGCTAAAATAATGTTAACCCCTTCCCGGATTTTCCCGAGTTGAACTCGGGCAGGCGAAATGTACCATCTTCGCTCATCCCGAGTGTAGCTCAGAAACTGTGAAATTTTACACTATGCAATCAGTCTTTCTCCGAATTATTTCACATGTGCTTTTTTATGGTTTTGATTGCTTTTGTTTATTTTTCTGGCTACTACATTATTTGCTGCTCAAAGAGAGACAAAAGAGGTTTGGTTTGTTTTAGTTTGGAGTGTTCCGGTATAGTTTTTGCAACACGAGGACTAATAAGACCAGGACTTACAGCTTAAAGGCGATTCCAAAATAAGAAATAAAATTTAATATAAATAAAATTTAATACAATATAAAAACTAGGTATTTTAACTTTTAATTTATAGTTAGTGTGAATTGACTCCAAAGTCTAATGATTTCTGCCTTACAAAAAGCCAACTATACATGTAAATTACGGATTTATTTAAATTGATTTTTTACATTAATTTTTAGAAAATTTCGTATGTTATTATGTATTTAAAAAGCTATGTATGTATAACAATAAGTATAAAAAAATTGACCTTTTTGAACCATAATCCAGAAATAAAATGAACCTAGAAGGGGTTAAAAGTTCATTTTCAAATACTATAAATACTAAATGTAATACACAAGAACGAAAAAAGTTGGTATAATCTCACTTTAGGTCAATGCCTTGCCACTTATCATAATAATATAAATCAGAATAAATCAGATTCTTAATAGCGAATGTATTCAAGTATTTACTATGAAAATACTTTTTTTATTTACATTGAGGGCAAACTGAAAAGAAATCACCATTTGTAGTAAAAAGGAATACAAATTTTATACATTCTTTAAAAACTATAATATTAGATGCAAATATTTTATAGTTTTATAAGATATAATTTGAATAATTTAAGGAGGTTCGTTTTAACCCATTAACGCCCGGATATTTCTGATGACTATATATTAGTAAATACCTAACATAGAAGCTATTATAGACACCTGGAAGTAAAACAAAATAGGAAATTTAAACACCTTTAAATAGGACATCAAGTCGTCATTAGTGAGGAGGTGTCATTTTAAAACATAATAAGATGTCTTTAAAAAGAAGGAAAACTTCGTGATAAGAGATTTATTTGCTATCCTATATGAGAAAAGTACTGAAAAGAGATTACTTATTATTGATATCGCTATTCGCCACGATTTTGACCGGTAAACGTTCAGTATACCGGTCATAATAAGTTCCTATTCTAAGCTTGAAAATCGTAAAATGCCGATCACAAAATTATAGATAAGATCCTATTTGAAAACTTGGGAGATTATTCATAAGATTAATATCTATTTCCATTAAAAAGGAACAGTCGTTTCAAGAAAACAAAAACTCTACAAACCATTTTATGACTGTCCTCAAATGAGGAAACTGGGCGTTAATGGGTTAAATTATTTCGAAACGTTGATACATTCTAAAATTGTGAAAATAAAAAATCGAAATTTTGGTTTCAATGTGATTTGTAACTATAACAAAAAAAATATGGAAATCTGAGTAGATAGATATTTAGTGTATGGATGAAGCCCAGTGGCCTTAAAGTAATCCTAGACACAGGTCCAAGGAACCATCCTTAGACTGGACATATTTGACTCAGCCTTCAAGGGAGTAGACGAACTGAGGACCCAGCATGCTTGGGAACACTGGGTGGTTCCAAGCAAAGTTTGTAGTAGGTGGTGTATGTAATTGTAACGTGAGTTACACTGTTGACGGAGGGACGAGGGCAATGTCAGTGACCCTTCCCCCTTCGACCCAATTGGAAAAGAGGGGTGGCTGACGCGGGTCAGTCATCTTTGGCTTGGCAACAAGAGTCTTTGGATTTTCACTCAGCATATCTGGAAGCCCCTTCATTCACTTCAGCAGAGGTAGAAAAATCTAAATTCTCTGTTCATCTGAGAAAGGAGTTTCTTCCGTAGTCCAACTGCTCTATAATGAGATATGATATACTGGCATCTATACTCCTACAGCTTCATATTGAGATTAAATCTTTTTCTGTGTGTCATGAGATTGTAGAAAAAAGAATGAAATTATAAATAAAAAATAGTCTGCAAAACGCTCATTTTGTATCTTGTGTCTTAACTCTTTGTATTATATCAACATGGCCTGGTATAAGTCATTGATACGTAATAGTAATCAAACATCATAAGTATAACTTCGAAAAAAATTACTATCAAAAGGTCAAATATGTTATTAAAAATGATATTTAAGATACCTTGTCTTCTAAATTGAGCCAAAATATTCCCAATTAAAATAATACATCATACAAAAAACAATTTAATCTGATTGCGATTTCAAAACAATCATTGAACAAATATTATCAATTTCAAAATAACTTGAAACAAATATTAAACTAAAAGAAATTATGCTTTTCTATAAATGAGCGCTATCCTATTTTCATAATCGAATTTCGAATAAATAATTTGCGAACTCGAACACAAATCTATTAAAAATAATAAAATTTTTCAGTAACGACGGAAAGGGGTTGAGAGAGTTTTGTTTTCACAGTTAAAAATTACCTCCTATCGATTTGAATTAAAACGATGGAGTGGGAGGATAAAATCAATATTATCAAATTATTGAATATTTTAAGAATTAACATTTTAGATAACTTGTTCCCTTAAATTTGAAAAATACAGCAAATAAAAATACAGGTGCAACAGATCAACCCAATACAAATCTAATTACAATTTCAAAACAAATATCTAAAATATATTATCAATAAATGTTATCTAATAAATGTTATCATTCCCACATATGGAACATAAATTGTGTTGTTCTTGTGACGTGTTCTTGCTTTCTCGGGAATCATAGAATAAACTGTTTAGAATAAATATTTTGTTCTTTTATTTTTAAATTGTGATAACAGCTGAACTAAATAGCTAATTGAACAATTTTTATTTATTAAATTAAAGGCGTAAATCAAAAACACAAGAAAGCTAGATAGTTTAGGGTTTTTAACACATTAAAAATCAAAAGTAAACATGTTGACAAAAAAAAATTTATTGACAAAATCTACAATCTCTTATTTGACAACCCATTATATTTTAATATGTTATATATTTAACGAAACATGATTAGTAGTAGTTCCGAAATTGATACAATAAAAAAAATTAATATTTTAAAAATTGACATTTATGTTACTTTATCCCCTAACTGTACGAAAATGATACAAATCAAGGTAAAACATACCAACTCGATTTTAATCTAATAACGATTTCAAATCTGATATCTTTTAACCCTTTGTCAGTTTCATTTTTTTCCTGAATTTGGTTCAACAAATGTCACATTTTTTACTGCATTTTTGTTCATTTTACATTTTTAAGTAAAGATATATTATTAAAATTAACATTTCTAATATTTTAAAGCATTTGTTACAACTTTTTTTCTTTCTACGAAAGCATCATATAACTGAAGTTTACCATTAGTTTCGTCGATATATCCAAGTTCATTTTTGAAATTCCAGCGAAAGCCAATCTAGGAGGCGGATCCGAAGAATTATCACAATTAATTTCAAAATTGTCTTGCTTGACCGATTCCATCTATACTACTATCAGAGTGACTACTATCTAGGTTATCTAGTAAATTTTCGCTACTATCATTTACAGATAATTCAGTTTCTGATTCCGAGTCACAGTTCGAATTTCAAGAAATGAGCTCCGTACGCTCTGAATTATCCATTATTTAAAAGTAAAAATATATTATTCAACTCTTACATCCATAAAATGATCAGGTGGTTAGTAAAATATAACCAGAAAGCTATACACTGAAAGATAACAATTCGTCTTCTGATACAAAACATGCGAAAAAACCCGCACTTTTGAACCCATCAGAGTAGAAAATACAATAAACTGCGAACTATCATTTACTGGACAACTATCACCAACTATACGAATAATTTGTTACTAAAATTTGAAAAAATAGGGCCGAAACAATGCAAGCGAAACAGAAATCAGATTGCACGTACTCCAAACGGGCAAATCAGTAAAGGCCCGAAAACTGTGCCGGTACGGCTTACGGACAAAACATGGAAGGGTGTTAATTATTATCAGCGAAAATGCAGTATAGGATACCCCCTTGTTTTATTGGCGATATTTTTTACCTCGAATAATCCCAACATTCTGCTTAGGTTTACGGCGATAAACATCTATACCATAAATGCAATGAAAAGCATGAACTATGATTAATTAATCAGTAAAAGAACACAGAGTACTAGGGTCACTCTGAAGTTTTTGAGATACAACTAGGTTTTTAAAGTTATACTTACAAAATTTTAGGTGTGTTGAAAGTAGTCTCCTCCAGTATCAAATAAGTATTAAAGTTAAATCATATTTTTTTATAAAAATGAGTGGCTCTCCAATTTTCTGAAACGAATTACGCATAAGTAATTCCGATTTCGATTTGGAATCCATTAAAAATAATAGTTTTTCAGTAATGATGAAAAGTACTCGAAATAGTTTTGTTTTCACAGTGGAGAGTTACTTCCTATCGATTTGGATTAAAACGCTGGGGTGGGGGGGGGAATAAATCAATATTATCAAATTATTAAATATTTTAAAAATTAATATTTAAGATAACTTGCTCCCTTAAATTTGCAAAAACACTGCAAATCAAAATATAGGTACAACATAGCAAACCGATACGAATCTAATTACAATTTCAAAACAAATATCTAAAATGTTTTAAAGTGCATATTTTGTTTTTTCAGTGTTCATTTGTGATAAAAGTGGAACTAAATAACTAATCGAATAAGTTTTATTTATTAAATTATAGGCGTAAGTCAAACGGAGAAGAAAGCGATATAGTTTAGGGCTTTTGAGCAAATTGACAAAAGTTTGCATTATGGTCATCTACTTCCAAAATCTACAATCATTTATGAATTTTAGTATCATATATACTTAAGTTAGCAAGATTATATAAATATATTAGTCTTCGGAAATCAATACTATAAAAAAGTAATATTTTAAAAACTGACATTTATGTTACTTTATTCCCTTAATTGTGCAAAATAGAGCAAATAAAAGTACAGGTACAACTTGCTAAACTGATTTAAATAGGATTTTTTTATTTGAATCAAAGAACGATTTCAACTAATATCTATTAAGTATTATCGGTGAAAATGCGGTTTAGGATTTCCCCGTGCTTTATTGGCGATACTTTTTCGTTGCCAATAATCCCAACATGCCATTTGGATTGGCGAGGATAAGCATCCATAAGAACAATATAAATTTAATGAAAATAATAAACTATAGTTGTTAAAATATTAAAAAAAAATTACAGTATAGATAAAATTAATACAAAAATTGTACCAAATTTCTAAATTTGCAAACGCAAGAACAATTTTAAAAACTTTCTAAATCATACGGAAATTTAAGAAAAAATAAGGTTATATACTTTATAAAAGCACTGAAAATGGGAAAAAAAAGCTTAAACTATGATGAAATACTTAAAACTCTATGCAAAAATGTTATATATACTTTTAACCTCGAATTGCAATTGATAATCTCGAGTTGCCATATGCGGGAAAAGTCGCCTATTTGGCGATAATAAATATAAGTAAGCATTGAAAATCAAGGGGCCCCTTAAACTACAGTGAAGCTGTTTTATCAATTATAAAAATCCTTGAAACAAATATTAAACTTAAATCATCATTTTTTATAAAAAGCTATCCAATTTTTCTGAAACGAATTACGCATAAATAATTCCTGATTTCGAACGGGAATCCATTATGAAATTTTTCAGCAACGATGGAAAGTGGTAGAAAGAGTTTTGTTTTCACAGTGGAAAGTTGCATTCTATCGATTTGGATTAAAACGTTGGGGTGGGGGGATTAAATCAATATTATCAAATTATTGAATATCTTAAAAATTAACATTTAAGATAACTTGTTCCCTAAAATTTTCAAAAATACTGCAAATACATGTACAACATAGCAACTTCTACGAATCGAATTACAATTTCAAAACAAATATAAAAAAAATATTATCAATAAATGTTATCAAATAAATATTTTCATTCCCATATACAATACATAACTTCTGTAGTGTTTATGATGCATTCTTGCTTTCTCAGAAATCATAGAATAAAATATTTTAAATGCACATTTTGTTCTTTCATTTTTAAACTGGGATAAAAGTCGAACTAAATAACTAATCGAACTATTTTAATTTATTAAATTAAAGGCGTCAGTCAAAAACACAAGAAAGCTAGATAGTTTAGGGTTTTTAACACATTAAAAATCAAAAGTAAACATGTTGACAAAAAAAAATTTATTGACAAAATCTACAATCTCTTATTTGACAACCCATTATATTTTAATATGTTATATATTTAACGAAACATGATTAGTAGTAGTTCCGAAATTGATACAATAAAAAAAATTAATATTTTAAAAATTGACATTTATGTTACTTTATCCCCTAACTGTACGAAAATGATACAAATCAAGGTAAAACATACCAACTCGATTTTAATCTAATAACGATTTCAAATCTGATATCTTTTAACCCTTTGTCAGTTTCATTTTTTTCCTGAATTTGGTTCAACAAATGTCACATTTTTTACTGCATTTTTGTTCATTTTACATTTTTAAGTAAAGATATATTATTAAAATTAACATTTCTAATATTTTAAAGCATTTGTTACAACTTTTTTTCTTTCTACGAAAGCATCATATAACTGAAGTTTACCATTAGTTTCGTCGATATCCAAGTTCATTTTTGAAATTCCAGCGAAAGCAAATCTAGGAGGCGGATCCGAAGAATTATCCCAATTAATTTCAAAATTGTCTTGCTTGATCAATTCCATCTATACTACTATCAGAGTGACTACTATCCAGATCATCTAGGAAACTTTCGCTACTATCATTTACAGATAATTCAGTTTCTGATTCCGAGTCACAGTTCGAAATGCAAGAAATTAGCTTCGTAAGCTCTGAATTATCCATTATTTAAAAGTAAAAATATATTATTCAACTCTTACATCCATAAACTTATCAGACGGTTAGTAAAATATAGCCAGAAAGCTATACACTGAAAGATAACAATTCGTCTTCTGATACAAAACATGCGAAAAAACTCGCACTTTTGAACCAATCGGAGTAGAAAATATAATAAACTGCAAACTATCATTTACTGGACAACTATCACCATTCATATGAATAATTTGTTACTAAAATTGGAAAAAATACGTCCGAAACAGTGCAAGCGAAATAAAAATAAGATTGCTCGTACACCGTACGGGCAAATCAGTAAAGGCCCGAAAGTTGTGCCCGTACGGCGTAAGGGCAAAACATGGAAGGGTGTTAATTATTATCAGCGAAAATGCAGTATAGGATACCCCCTTCTTTTATTGGCGATAATTTTTATTGCCAATAATACCAACATGCTGTTTCGGTTTGCGGTGATAAACATCTATACCATAAATGCAATGAAAAGCATGAAGTATGATTATTAAATCAGTAAATGAACACAGAGTACTATGGTCACTCTGAAGTTTTTGAGATACAACTAGGTTTTTAAAGTTATACTTACAAAATTTTAGGTGTGTTGAAAGTAGTCTCATCCAGCATCAAAGAAATATTAAAGTTAAATCATATTTTTTTTATAAAAATGAGTGGCTCTCCAATTTTCTGAAACGAATTACGAATAAATAATTTCCGATTTCGAAAGGGAATCCATTAAAAATAATAAATTTTTCAGTAACGATGGAAAGTGGTCGAAATAGTTTTGTTTTCACAGTGGAGAGTTACTTCCTATTGATTTGGATTTAAACGGTGGGGTGGAGGGATTAAATCAATATTATCAAATTATTAAATATTTTATAAATTAACATTCAAGATAACTTGTTCCCTTAAATTTGCAAAAACACTGCAAATCAAAATATAGGTACAACATAGCAAACCGATACGAATCTAATTACAATTTCAAAACAAATATCTAAAATGTTTTAAA
Organism: Pardosa pseudoannulata; assembly: GCA_032207245.1. Lineage (NCBI taxonomy): Eukaryota > Metazoa > Arthropoda > Arachnida > Araneae > Lycosidae > Pardosa > Pardosa pseudoannulata. Next base: position 7,967,258 of record CM063509.1, read on the forward strand.
GTGCATATTTTGTTTTTCTTTTTTCATTTGTGATAAAAGTGGAACTAAATAACTAATCGAACAATTTTATTTATTAAATTATAGGCATAAGGCAAAAACACAAGAACGCAAGATAGTTTAGGTCTTTGAACACATTGACAAAAGTTTGCATTATGGTCATCTACTGCGAAAATCTACAATCATTTAAGCATTTTAGTATCGCATATACTTAAGTTAGCATGATTATATCTCTTAATTAGTTTTCGGAAATCAATATTATAAAAAAATGTAATATTTTAAAAACTGAAATTTATGTTACTTTATTCCCTTAATTGTGCAAAATAGAGCAAATGTAAGTGCAGGCACAACATGATAAACGGATTTGAATCTGAATTTTTTTGGAATCAAAGAATGATTTCAAAACTAATATCTATTAAGTATTATCCGTGAAAATGCAGTTTAGGATACCCCCTTCTTTTATTGGCGATACTTTTTCGTTGCCAATAATCCCAATATGCCATTTAGATTGCTGACGATAAACATCCGTAAGAACATTATGTCCTGAAAAGAATAAACTATAGTTGTTAAAATAGTAAAAAAACACAGTATAGATAAAATTAATACACAAATTGTGCCAAATTTCTAATTTTGCAAACGCAAGAACAATTTTTAAATTTTTCAAAATCATACGGAAATTTACGAGAAAATATAAGGTTGCATACTTTATAAAAGCACTGAAAATGGGAAAAAAAGCTTAAACTAGGATCAAATACTTGAAACTCTATGCAAAAATGTTATAAACAATTTCAACCTTGAATTGCTATTAAAAAATTTTTAGTTACCATAAGTGAGAAATGTCGCCTACTTGGCGATGATAAATATAAGTAAACAATGAAAATCAAAGGGTCCCCTTAAACTAAAAGGAAGCTGTGTTATCAATTTTAAAAATACACAATTTACACCTTGAATTGCAACTGAAAATCTCGAGTTGCCATATGTGAGAAATATCGCCTACTTGGCGATGATAAATATAAATAAACAATGAAAATCAAAGGGTCCCCTTAAATTACAATGAATCTGTGTTATCAATTTTAAAAATACATAATTTCAACCTCGAATTGGAATTGAAATTCTCCAGTTGCCATATGTGAGAAATGGCGCCTACTTGGCGATGGTAAATGTAAGTAAACAATGAACATCAAGGGGCCCCCTAAACTACAGGGAATCGGTATTATCAATTTTAAAGATACACAATTTCAACCTCGAATTGCAATTGAATATTTCTAGTTGGCCTATGTGAGAAATATCGCCTACTTGGTGATGATAAATATAAGTAAACATTGAAAATCAAGGGTCCCCTTAAACTACAGGGAATCTGTATTATCAATGTTAAAAATACTTGAAACAAATATTAAACTTAAATCATCATTTTTTATAAAAATGAGTGGCTATCCAATTTTCTGAAACGAATTACGAATAAATAATTCCCGATTTCAAACTGGAATCCATTAAAAATAATGAAATTTTTCAGTAACTATGAAAAGTGGTTGAAAGAGTTTTGTTTTCACAGCGGAGAGTTACTTCATATTGATTTAGATTAAAACGGTGGGGGAAGGGATAATAAAATCAAACACAAAATACACACTCTCCCGATCATACTAATGACGAACAGTTTGAAAGACTTCTGCAAAGTTAAGCAAACATTCTGACACAAATTAGAGATGAAGAAACGTTCGATATTCTGATTGGTATGCAGTTCTTCGAAAGAATCAGGAGGAATTCGCATTAAGCAGACAACCAAAAGTAAATACTGAGCAAAACAATAAATGGCGTCAGATTTAATGGAACGTCTGAAATTCTGCATTGTTTGCTTAAGGTATTATCGAAGTGTTAAGAAGTAGAATAAAACTCTGCATCTACTAAGGGTGGTATTATTTCGAAATAAATTAAGACAGACGTCGATTTTCGAATTTTAATTAGATTAAAACCAATAACTGTTAGACGCATTTTGATTTAATCACTTTCCTAAAGCCATGCATCAAAGATTATTTAAACAAAATGTTTCAAATATATAGATGTCGATTTGAATCATCATAAAATGTGTAGATATTTGTTCCATTAATGAATTTATTAAACCTTCTACAGTTCTTATGTAAGAGAATAATTATATGAGGTGCTTTAAATATAAAGCTTTAACACTAGATTTACGGACCGAGCCAATTTGACTCATTAAAAATTTGATCACTATATATATACAGGGTGGCCATAATTAAACTGACAGTGCTCACAGTGTTCTGTAGCGCGATCTAATTTCGAGAATGACGCCACATTTTGTAGGAAGATTAAACAAGACGGGGACTAAGGATTCCGCGAAAAAACAAATTAGTTCCAAAAGTCACCGCTAGGGGAATATTTCGATTTGTGTAATAGAAAATAGAGTGTTAACAAATGCAAATCAATACGGAAATTAATTTCTTAACTGTGCCAATGGATGTAACGTGAAATTTGAATAAAGAACTTCTTCTGCTCAGCGAACGTGATATTGCAAATCACGAGACTATATCTCTGTTTATTTAAATTTTATGCTTTTTTTAATGTGTTGCCATATTCCACTTGAACTAAATAAGAAAATTTGCATAATAAAAGGTAATTTTATTCCGTATTAATTTGCATTTTTTAACAATCTATTTTCTATAACACAGCGCCAAATATTCAC
>CM063509.1:7974952-7982452 GCA_032207245.1 Pardosa pseudoannulata
GAGGGAGCAACTGATCGCCTGGAAGATGGCGTATCCTTACACGACAAATTGCCTTCTTTCAAAATCGCTTAGATCCGCAGACTTTCATAACACACACAGGAGTATGTGAAAGAATGATTCTTCAGTGTTTAAGTTATCTGTGTTTAGGTTATTAGTGTTTAAGTCTCTAGTGTTTAAGTTATATATCTTTGAAAATTGAGAAAATTGTTCGTGTTTTTTATGCAATGCATTACCACTCACTGACTGACTCAGTGGTGAACTCAATGGTGAAAGGTTTGACTCAATGAATTCAATATGATTCTAAACTGCATTCACAGTATGGGGAGACTTTAGAGGAGTGTGAAGATAAACAAACTATTGAGAGTATACTAGCCAAAAAACAAACTATTTTTTACCTGTCTCATAGGGTACTTTGCAATTCTGGAAAGTTAATAATTTTACTGATACCGTCTTATGAAGAGCTATATGCTAGTCTGAATATATACCTGACCATCACTTTTTCTCTGTTTCTCTCGCTAAATTTATGGTTTACCGTTCTGTTTGTACGCTGTTAAGACTTTAGAGACTGTGTTTTAAGAATTTCCTAAAAGCTGAAATGTTTCGACAATAGTACAGACAATTGACAATGTTGTCCATTTGAAACTTCGCTAGAACTGGTATTTTTCGTTTTCGATGAAAATCCAAGACGCATTAACCTCTGACTGCTCAATTTGTAAACCGAGATCTCTTTAAAAATTCCGATTTTTTATAATTATATATATATTATATATATAATATATATATATATATATATATATATATATATATATATATATATATATATATATATATATAATATGTATAGTTTTTTTATATTGACTTTTATCTTGAGAAAATAAGCTTTCAGAAAAACTAATTTCAAATGTTATCACATAAAAAAAACTTTTTATAATAAATTTCAACTGTAACATAGTTAGTTTCTATTTATAACATAATATCTATTATTCTATTATCTAATATAACTATAATAGTTCTAGTCCTATAAATCTATTTATAACGTAATTAAATGTCTAATACTGTGTATAATTTATTCTACTGGTTTAAACGGAAAAAAGGCGGAATGTGCTTCTTATAAAGGAAGAAAAACACATGCCCGCGAAAATCGCGGGATGAGCAAATTTTGCTACATTTGAATTGCCCGTGGAAATCGCGGGATGAACAGTCAGAGGGTTAAAATTCACTACGGCAAAATCATACTGCAATGATATAAATCGGATGGATATTTTCTTAGCCACTTATGGGTGGTATATCAACCTTGTTTTCGACGTCCGGGAAACAATGGTCACTTTTTTATTTAACTCAGGGACAAAATGTCAACCCAACCGTGTGTTTCAGATTGGCTGAAAGCACAGCATTGTAAGACGGCACAACTAAATCTATCCCTTTTCATCAATGACTAAAATTTCTTTCATTAACATAACACCATGTCTGAGTCAGAAGAAATAGTTTATGTATATTAAGTGTTTGTGGAGACAGTGCAGATTTTATTCTGATTCAACCCATATTGGACCGCTGTCCTATAAACATTACAGCAAATAAAATTCCATTTAATAATAAAGTTATAAATATTTTCTGAGTGGATTTTATTTTAACGCCTTTAAAATAGACACATTTTAGCATAGTAACAAAAAAACTGAGAAATCAAATTATATTGTATTGTAAAATTTATTTTCGGCAACCTCTTAAAAATTGTCATTTTTTAATCGTTAATTTTATATTTATTATTATTATTTTTTAAACATTGTGGAGGTTACTTTTAATTTAAAATCAGAGCTAATAATGTAGCTGAAAGTTTTTGTTGAAAAATATATTTTACACGTGTATTTTGTAAGTATAAAAAAGGTGCCCTAAAATTACGGCGATGGTCCAAATCCTGATTATTTTTCTATGAATTCGATATTGCATTGATAGCGCACATTCTTTTCTTATCTTTCAATAAAAACCAGTTCAAACACCTGTTCACACACCTGGAAACAATAAGGGGTAAATAGATGTCTATTCTATTCAGAGAACTGGAGATTTTTTACAAGATAAACTTACTCTCTTACTGCCAGTTCAATAACTGCAAGAGAAAACCTACAACACTATGCTTAAATTGTAATGTTGGACTTTGTTTTGACTGTTTCCCCAAATTTCATCTATGAATCAGCCTAATGCAATATAAGTGATATTTCTTAAGTTTTAGTAGTGTAATGGGCAGTTGTCTTATTTATAAGACAGCCAATTACATAAAAAATTAAAAATATTTTTTGAAAATTTTGGTTTTATATACTTAGTTACACCATATTAATGACATGGATTAAGTTTTAACAACTTACAAAAATATTTAGTTGGTATGGTACAATATGGGTTAAAACCATTGGCAGATCCAGATGAAGTTGCATGTTTCCCAGATTTATTTCCAGTTACCTATATCTCCAACAATACAATTTTATTTTAAAAACTTGCAATTAGATATATATTAGGTTTGGGAAAAAGAAATCCATTATTTTTTTCGGTAGATGGCTGTAGTGATCGATATTTCGTGAAGTATCGATCAAACAATTCCAAATTTATGCTCGTTTTTAAAGTGACATTTTACATTAAAAAGATTTTGTATTGTTTTTTGTTTGGTTAAATTCAATTGCGAATTACAGGTTGTTGAATATGGAAGTCAACAAAGAGAAAGTTCGGTACGTTTTACAGTTTTTCTTTAACTCTCTAAGCGGTTCGCACGTACAATTCCGATAAACCGATGCCGAACGATGGCCGAATGGTTAGGGTGCTGGCCTTCGGAACCGGAGTTCGTGGGTTCGAATCCCACTACGGCATGGATGTTCGTAGCCGTTCGGAATCGGCTTTAAGCAGTAGGTCCCGGTCTCATTAGCCCTCGTGTTGTAAAAAGTAGACCGTAGCGCTCCAAAACCAAACCAAACCGATAAACCGATGATGACTTCAAAACGTACAATTTTCGACCTCCAAAAACGCTCCGAAAATGGATGTAATGTACATTTTTGTCAGTGCTTTCGCCCATGGAGTTTTGAGGTAGAAGGGTCAGGTCTATTGTTTGATTACTGCACCCTTTTTTCACTGACATTTCTTGAGGGATGCAACCCTACCCCGTGAGATGATAGCTATTCATGACTTTGTAAATCTCTATTTCGAAGTATTTCGTTTGCGGTAACAGATGTATCTCTAATTGCATCCCTTAAATATCTTGGATGACTTTCGTAAAAAAATATAAATAAGTCTCTCAAAGAATATTTCTATTTGTACTTTTAGAATCCATTATTTCTTATGGGATAATATTCGAGACTTTGCGAGCTTTATGTGTATTAAAAATTAACAATCTATAATATCTATTTATATATCTATATATAACCGGAAGTAAATTGACAATAACGAGGTTGGGTTTTCCATATTACATTCTAGTCGATGAAGGGTGAAGGTAAGAATCATAGAACTCTTTGGCCACTGACATTAGCGTATTTTGGAGAATTTTTTTCTGGATGTGTTCCACTCGGAGGGTTAATAAAGGCGAAAATGCAAGCCGGGAAGCTGAAATTGTGAATGGTGTTTTTGATGCCGGTACTTTAACAGCTAATTACGTGCAATTTTGATTTCATGTATTCCGTTCAGGCATTTTTAATGTTAAAGATGCACTTCGCACTGGCAGTCCCGTCATCGAAAATGTCGATAAAATCACATAAATAATCAAAATTGATCGGCATGTTAGTAGTCGTAGCATCATTCAAGAGCTAAAGATAGACCGCAATACAGTTTTAAACCATCTACACAAAGTTGGATTAAAAAAGAAGTTCGATGTTTCGATGCCACTCCAATTAACACCAAAAATCATGACGGTTCGAATTTCCGTCTGCGAAGCCTTAGCCAGACGGAATGAAATCGACCCATTTCTTAAACCAATGGTGACTGGGGACAAGAAATGAGTCAAACACTACAATGTTGTGCGAAAACAATCATTGTTAAAGAGCGGTGAAGCAGCCCAAACGGTGGCCATACCAGGACTAATGACCAGGAAGTTTCTACTGTGTATTTAGTGGAACTAAAAAGGAATAATTTATTATGAGTTGCTTCCGTATGGCCAGTCACTAATTTCAGATTTCTACTGACAACTTACTTAAAGAATGCTACAGACTCGAGTAACATTACTTCCGTTCTATCTAAATATTAATTCTCACGAAGCATATTTCTAAATGTTCTTTTTCCCCAGATGATTCCATTACTATTATAACCCCTTGAAAACATGGAAAGTTATAAAATTAAACTTAAAGACTACATAATAGAACAATTATTCTTATAATATTATTAGATGTGTAAGTTTCGGTCAACAGTTTATTACCCTTAGAAAGACTACTTAAAATTTATCTCAACTTTACATCTGTCATTGGGAATAACTATTAACGAAAAATATCACGTGTTTCGAGTATCGAACGAAGAATTTAAAAAAGGCATGAATATGTATTGCGATAAAAATATATCAGATTCATAAAGAATAGAAATTGAGTGTGCTATTGTACAGGGAACAGTAAATATAAGAATATTTGAAAACGTTCTTTAAATTTCAATGATCGGCATTTTATCTCTGATTTTACTTCTTATAATCATCGTATTTATGATTTCCTAAATGTCTGAAGGCTACAATATTTCATTTATATCGAGAATAAATTCCAGTCTGCAGTACGATCAGAATTTTGAAATGCAACAAACGTGAACGGAAGTTACATTTTGTGAAAAATAAATCAAACCAGAGAGGAATTTTATGTTTTTATTGCAGCATTGCAAATATTTTATTTATTCTATATATTTTTTTATATCTATATCTTTATTTCATTATATATCTATATTCTATTCTATATATTTTATTTATTTATTATTGAATAAAGTACCTAATCTAATATTGTCAATTTGAGTAATAAATTGCAAATATAGTTTTAGACACAAGATTTCAACTCATCAATATATATGGAGCAATACAAAAATATTTTGACGACAGCCGTTTAATTTTTTTAAATAATTTTACATTTTCTGTGAAACCGTATGGGAAAGCTATATGTTACTAGTTATTTAAATACTAGCATATAGCCCGTCATATGAAGGGATCAGCAATTTTTTTTTTAATTTTTCAGAATTGTAAAGTACTCTAGAGAGGTAAAAAATATGGTTTGTTTTGGACTGAGATATTTCAACAAAAATAATCGATTAAAATTATTACATATATACCTAATCTATTATTTGAGCCAAATATAAAAGAAATTTATTTACGTCATATATAATTTCAGTGATAAAACGTATGGAAATAATGCAGACGGTATTTAAATAATCTAAAATAAAATGATTAAGTGAGATGGTTAGGGGAATGACGTCAGAATTCTAGAAAAGAAATTGTTATTTCTACCTATTTATTATGGGATAAATTGTAAACTTTAATCACTTGATCTTAAAATGAGGCTTGATATAATGGCATTAAACGCTCGAAAAGGGGAACGGGATGGATTTCGAACGTTATAAAAATGACATGATACACACCAATTTATTTTAGAATCGGATCTATAGTTTAGGAAAAGATAAACTTTACTCGCTTTGAGTTTTATTAAACCTAACTCATCAAAAATCCAATATAGTAGACTCTATCTATTCCAGGTCCAACCTCTTCTTAAATTCGAGGACAGACGGACAGATAACTTAGGCTATTATTACATTAAGAGAAGAAAGTTTAAAGATAGAATACATGAAATATTTATGTCACCAGGGACATTCGTACAATAATACGTGATTTTAATAAAATTAAAAACAATAGAAGTCATAAAAAGTTGAAAAAAAAATAAAACTTTATTTTAAAAATAATAAAACAACTTTACGAATAAGAATTTAAAAGAAAAATCAGAAAATATGAAATTAACTAGACATTTACAAAATTTTCACTGCGTCGTGGACAGAACCGTCAAACCGACCATTACGACGATAAAAGGACCGGACATACTACCGAACGTGCCACGCTTACACATGGTGATGGAACTAATTAGAGTATATGAGGATCAAGTAAAAACAGTCCAGAAATTTAAATATTACCATCCGCCCTCGCCATCCTATTAAGAATGAATTTAATATAGAATAAGAGGGAGAATAAGGCTTGAAATAATAGCATTAAATGCTCGAAAAAGGAGAGGGGGTTGGATTTCGAACTCGCTTTGAATTTTGCTAACCCTAACTCACAAAAAATCCAATATGGATTAATGTAAGAATGAATTTAGTATAGAATATATTAAGAATGAATTTAGTAGTAAGAATGAATTTAGTATATCTCCTATCAAGAATGAATTTAGTATATAATAAGAGGTAGAATAAGGCTTGAAACAATAGCATTAAATGGTCGAAAAGGGGGGTGGATTTCGAACTCGCTTTAAATTTTGCTAACCCTAACTCACAAAAAATCCTATATGGATGTCTATATCTATTCCAGGTTCAACCGCTTCATAAATTCGCAGACAGACGGACAGATGAATGGACAGCTTAGGCTATTATTATACAGGGGATTGAAATTAGATTTATTATGCAAAATTCTGTCTTTAGTCAATTTTAAAGTTGAGATATTTCAACATTTGTAGAATTTTAGATGAAATATTTCTTTATTGAATGTTTAAAATGAATTGTGAGAAACCTATATTTATCTTTAAATTACAATGATGAATTGGTATTAGTCAAAAACTTTGTTGCGATTTTATGATAATTATTTTCTGGATTATTACTGGAATATATGCTTTAAAACTATTTTTCCTCCTTTTTACTTTTATTTCACAAATAAATGAAAAAATTTGTAATTTCACTGAAATACCATCTAGTTAAAAACCCACATTGCCCTGATATTCTTCAAAAATTGTATGCGGGACACGTACTAGTACTTTTTCTGACGATTGATACTTGAGCACACGACATGCACTAGTACGGGTTACTGTAACAACAAGGTTTGTTTGTGGGTACAAACATAAAAGTATATAAGAAAAAACGAAGCCGAATGTTCTGGTCTACAGCATAGATTCTAGAAAACGTTTGGCCGAACGATGTCTGATTGGTTGGGGTGCTGGCCATTGGTACCAGATTTGTGGGTTCGAATCCCACAGTGGCATGGATGTTCGTAGCCGTTCGGAATCGGCTTTAAGCTGTAGGTCCCGGTCTCATTAGCCTTTGTGTTGCAAAAAGTAGACCGTAGCACTCCAAACCAAACCAAACTAGAAAAGTTTAGACAAATAAAAACTAGTTTTCACATTATTTGTTTTATGATTGCTTTTTTTATAATGTAAAAACGTTTATATATAGCATAATTCGAAAAAAATTAAAACTATATACTACTATTTTTATTTGATTATTCATATTTACGATACTATTATAAATTTATCCACTAAAAATATATTTTTTATTTACAAAAATCTTATGGTTGTTACTTATATATTTCTATTTATA